>ML853276.1:29841-40865 GCA_009831015.1 Picea engelmannii | reverse complement strand
AATTTGTATTGTGAAGGGTACAAGTTGGCCCTACTGTGTAAAGACAATTAATATTATGTAAAAGACTAATTGTATTATTGGCTTGTACAAGTCGGCTTTATTGTGCCAATAGACATGTCTATTCGTTGAGTTAGGTCATGTATATATTAGAGAGATAGATCCCCATTGAGGATCATCTCATTCACTCACAACACATTACTTGGAGAGCTGTAATCTGGTGTGCACTTCTTATGCGCGATCTTTCTTGGTCATAGAGCACCCTATTGTGTGCGCTAGGTTTTTCTGTGGAGAGGGTTTCTTCTCTTAGCAATGTAGCAAAGGGTTGTTGGGTTTTTCCCTTATTTGAGAAGGGTTTTCCCAAGATAACTTCTTGTGTCTTGTGCATGGTTTTTCTTCTTGTGATCTCGGTTTACTGCAGCTATTGTATTGCTGCGTTGTTTATGGTTCAAGTTCATGCTAAATTGAAAAGTAACTACATGTGTTTGAGTCACTATTAAAAATTCAACAGTAGGTGCTTCACATCATTCAGAAGGGTTTGGGACTTGGGGATCGTCATCATTTTCAGTTTGGTTCAGTTTGTTCCTATGGGTGTAATGGCATTGCTTGAGGACAAGCAATCTTTGGGAAGGGAGGATTTGTCATGTCCCCATTTTTGGGCTCCCCTATTCTGCAGTTGGAAATGGATTCTATGGCTTGTCAGTGAAGAAAAAGGGAGTCAGAGGGGTTATTTAATGTCACTTAGTTAGGAGATATCATGTTTTTAAAGTGACATCAAGGAAATAAAGTAACTTTAGATTAATAAGTTACTTAAACATTATTAAAGTGACTTTTAATCTTAAAGTGAAAGTAAAAGGGGAAGAAGAGTCATATTTGATTTAGTCAAAAAGGGGAAAGTTCTAGAAGGCGTGGAAGAAGGATAAAAGGAGGGGTAGCACTTCACTTTGGATTATGTTTGATTGATCTCTTTGGAGTGCTCTTGGAGCCAATAATTTGTTAGGGTTTGGCAAAACCCTTCCACTATTGGTTTGGTTTCGGTGGTGCAATATCCACCCTAGCTAAATGAGAGGGGAATCCACCCAGGATTTCCATTGATCTTCATTTTATGGTTTGATATCAGTTTGGAGGTGCAGATTCGTGGAGTTTTCTGGTGGTGACCGTGACATCATTCAGGTTTTGGCTTGTTATTTTGTGTTTTTCGTTGATGTAGTACAACTGCCATAGCAACCTTTGGGTTATTGTTTCAGATCCTCGTTCGTAATAAAATAATCCATGATTCTCTTCTATTCCATTTGTATCTAGCTTTGCCGATAATATGTTTGACGAAATGTCTCTAGTGGAATAAATGCCAAGTATTTGTGGAAAAATAATGTAATTGCACAGAAATTCATAATATCCCTGCCTAGCTCTGTTGGGGATATTACAAAACGTCTCTTTCTTGGCTGCCTGCTCTTTCTCCCTCTTTGTTGCTCAACTGTTCAAGTGTTATTGTGTCTCTGAATTCTCTATCTTGACCTGTCTTTATAGTTTTAGCTGTGATCAAAACCTTAATCTACTTCTGAGATTACTCCTAGTCTAAGTCATGCATGCATGAAATGCACTTTTTAGACTCAACAGCTAAAAATAAGACTTTCACTTTTAAATTAAAGTGAATTACAAAATAGAATTTACTTTTCATAAATAAAATCACTTTTCGAAAATAGAATTACTTTTCAAAAATTACTTTTTGAAAATATCTTGAACTACTTGCACTTTCAAATGGACCATGTGCGGAAGTCTATAATTCTCAATAGTTAAATATGCTTCCTTTATACTATATAGTCTATATACCTACTCTCTCTCTTTGTTTCTCATCATATGTTCCTCTCTTTCTCTCTCTTTGACTCACGTTCTCACACACACAAATGCACATACATGCAAAAATACATAGGTTGCTTCCACGGATTTTTTAGACTCGGAATTCCTTGAAGTGATTGTTGAAGCCACATTTCCAAGGTCTATTCATATATAATGAACCACTGAATATGAAATGCTCATAGGGGAAACATCTTTCAGGTACAACAACCGGTTGCTTTTTTCTAATGCCAAGTCGTATTTGTTACTGCAGGCAAATTTGGAAGCTTTACCTGCCCATGTACCAACATATTTGCGAGCTGCTGTAGGCCCTCCTAGTTCGACAGCTCGTCGGCATTTCTGTAGTGTTTGTGGCTACATTGCTTCTTACACATGTGTACAATGTGGAGCTCGTTTTTGCTCATGCCGATGCCAAGTAATACATACTGATACACGTTGTATGAAGTTTGTTGCTTGATAAACAAGTTCGTGTATAAATGTTGGTTGAAAGTTGCATTGAATGATTTGAAGTTGTGTAAGAAAAATACACATGCAGATGCTGTTGCTTGCCTGCATCTTTTGAAAATGAGGGGCTATAGATAAGATTTTCACTTTTTCCATTCTGTAGTCTGATTACATCTATAGTGTCTATGATAATGAAGTGTGGGCATCCTTTTGGATTTAATCTTTTGTGATCGTAATTACACCAATGATCATTAATGCATTTTTCTATCAAATAAATCATAATGAATGAAACTGGACATTACTCCAACAAAATTATACAAGGCCAATGATTTGCAATAAATAATTTACATTGAGCAGTTGTCCTTGCATTTAGTGTTTTAAGTAGCACTTGCAAGATTTTCTTTTCTTTTGTTTCCAATTCTCCCATGCTTAAATGGTTGCAACAGGTTTTTCACCGTAGTCATTATTAAAAGCTACTGCTTTTCAGAAACTCATTTATGACACTTTTGTTCGAGGCTGTGATCTATGGATATGAATTACCTCCTGTTAAATCAGGAGGTAAATTTTGACTACTATATTATGAAGCCCTTGAATAATACTTATTCTAAGTGTATTCAGATCTTGCTCCTAACAAAGCAGAAAATCTTAGAGAATATATTGTGGGACTGAGTTGTTGCATTCAATATGGGTTGCTCCAATCTTTTGAATTCTTTTCTCTAGAATATCCATCTCACTTCCTTAGCATTCCGGTCAGTTCCTTCTTTGATAAAGTCAATAGCCTCTATAGAATTGCAAACAGTGCTTAGAATTTCTCTTATACATAGGATATTAAACATAAGTTTGATAAAGTTTGTTTCTTTTACATTCCAAAAAAGTGGAAAATGATCAAAGATTCTGAAAATAGTATGTTAATTTGCATTTGATCGAAATAACATATCAAGAATGGGTTGCAAATAAAACCTTCGATTAAGTGCTACTGACTGTCGTGGCTATATTCTTATTGATTGCCCTTGACGACTTTATTGTCCTAAACATAAATAATTTGTGGTGGTTTGTGTTTTCTACGTATCAGCATCCATCTATTACATCCAGGTTTAAAATAGATCTATATTAATTTATTTTTCCATGTTATATATATATATATATATATATATATATATATTTTTTTTAATTTAATTTGAGTTATTAATGTGAAAAACATGATTTGGCACATTTATTTCACTGACTGTAAAAGCACATTGCATCTTTCGGTACAATAATTCTCTTTTGGAGGAAAGGCGAGATTCTATTTGGACATATTATGAAGAATTTGCACAATTTACTGTTGCAGGCAATGAGTCGCACACATCATAAACCATATGAATTCACCTTTGTTGTAAAAAGTAATATGTTTTTTTTACAAGGAAAAAATCAAGTAATTTTATTAGAGGTAACAAAATTACATGAGTAGAATACCATGATTGATATTTCAATTGACCCTTTCCGGGTCAGAGTCTGAAGAGACCAAGAGGTCTGATTCTAGAAAAAACACCGGTTGTTTGTGGTTGAACAAGAAACAAAAATTCAAAAGTCTATTACAGATCTTGGGGCCACCAAAGTCTATTACAGATCTAATTACTATATAGCCAAACAAAAACAGTACATCAGTACATCAACATAGCTTAGAATTTCAATTCTGTAGAGTCCAAAAATATTGCTAGGGGTTTTCTCAAGAAGAAAAACTTTAAAGAATTTCAAAAACTTCGTTTTGATACAGTGAGAAACTTAAAACTAGGACTCTTGAAAATAAGAAGTATGTTGTCCCTAAAGGGACTCTTGAAAGTAAGAAGTATGTTGTCCCTAAAGGGATTCTTTGATCTCCCAAGTGCCTTCGTGTAGTGCTAGTTTCTCCTTGGATAGTTTACCAGCTTCTTCACTGCATACATGAGCAAAAGTGATGCGAGTAAAAGAAGATTGTAATTGCTTGATGTCGTGGAACAGTGGTTGAAGCATGAAATTTCTTAGCATAGAATTGCCTTTCATCCATTAGATCACTAAGAGGGGGTCATTGAGAACTTGGATTTGAGTAATTCCTTTTTTAAGAGCAAGGGTTAAAACCAATTTATGGGCCGTGAATTCTGTGGTTTGAAGATTGATTGATTCCAACTTTGAAATTGAGGAACAGATTTTGGGAGAAATATATTAGTCCCCTAGCTCCTCCCTTAGGTGGAACGCCTTGAGAGAGGCTCCATCGAAAAAATCACAGGGTATTTGAGTGTCGATATTAATATTAGAGTTCTGAACACGATGAAGGATGAAGGATAATTGAGGAAAAACACTTACAAGATTGAGACTTTGGGAACCGTATTTGAAAGGCAATGTGTCCTTATCCTCAATTTTTTTTGCATTTCTTGCTATCCATATTCCCTAGGCCAAGGTTAGAGGCAAGGTTTTGTAAGCTTTTGTGTCCTTGTCTTTATGCCATTTCCTTAAAGCTGCTTCAATTGTATCCCCTTGCCATTTGGATTTCGATCCAGTAAGACCTTCGATTTTATTCCAGACCTGCTTTGTGAAGGGGTACGAGAGGATGAGGTGATTGTTTTTTTCCAAATTTGCTTCACATAGGTTGCATCTACTAGGGCCCTCATAGCTTCTTTTGTGTAGTAGATCCCAAGTTAAGGCTTTGTTATTTAGAAGAATCCACATCAAGAAATTAGCTTTTGATGGTCATTTGTATTTCCAAAGGGAGTTCCACCACCAAAGTGGTGGTTGATTGATGCTTTCCATGGCCAGTGTCTTATATCCAAGTCTGGGTTCGTATCCATCCCATGGGTTTACGGTCCAAAGGAGTTCATCCTTGTTTTCATTGATGAAGACACTGCACTTCCTAAGATAGTTTGCGTAGATGTTCCAGGTCTCTCCAAGAAAGCCATTGTTGTTGTCTGGAGTTTATTGTTTGACCTCTTGCAAGTAAAAAATAATATGGTTATATGTTATGCATTGCAATTAATATAATAGATGTGAATCCTACAAATAATCATTAAAAATAGAGTCAATAATATAGCACGTATGTTTCCATCCATTTCATAAAAGTACTATGCTTTTGGATTGCTAGACATCGATAATTACATTTGAGAATTCTTTTAAAGTGAGTTTGATATGGGTTGATTTATGTTTTGTATTTCTTATTTTATTGTTGAAATAGATAAATTTATTTTTGTCATTGTGGATAGATTCTTTATTGAATGAATATTTTATTATCCTTGCGTACCATGAATTATTTATTTATTTATACATTTTGTATAACTAAAATGAAGCCTAAACACGTATAACCATACGTGTCTTTCAATTTGAATCCAATAAAAGCACAACATTGCATCCTTATTTGTAAGATTGAAAGAGTAGTATTTTCCTGTTCAATAACTTATGTTATAAGGCACCATTAGAAGCATTGGTTTCCATTGTAAATAGTTTGCTTCCTTTTATGATGTCGATAATGATTATTATTATCTTTCATTGAGATAAGCTTTGGTCTATCAAGCCTTTAGAAAAAATGGTAAAGATTGGTTTGTTTTAGAATTTTATTTCTATGCTTGGAAAAGATTGGAGATAAGTTTTCTTAATCTTCATAGCTTTGATCAGTCAACATTTCAGGGAGGTCACTATTGTTACAAATATTTTGAAATTGAAGTCTAATGTGGACATACATAGGACATTCCAAAAGAAGGTGGTTTTTGTCCTCCACCTTCTTAGTATCACAAAGATGACAAATTTCTTTTATCTCAGGGCATTTTAGGAATTGTTCAATGTCCTATTTAACTATGGAGCTCGCTAGAGTTTCATTCTTGTTTTAGCAATATTGATTTTATTCTTTATGCCTAGCTAAAACTCAAAGATACTTTTGATCTTCTAGATTGGGGTCAATGACCTCCTTATGGTATCTTAATTTTGTCTTTTCCTCTTTTGTCATTGCACCACAATTTCTCCTTATATTTAGATATTATTATTTTTAATGATATTAATATTCCGCAAAATAACCTTCTCTATTCTCCAATTTATATAATATAGTATATAAATTAGGTGTACTTATTATATTTGGCTTTAAAGCATAAGATTATAGAAAAAAAGCAAAAAACAAAAAACAAACATAACTTATTTGTCATTGCTTTTTAGCATATATTACAAAATCTCTATAAAATTTGGTAAACTTAAATTTATTTGTCCAAGAAATAAATGATGCATTTCTTTTATGGTAACTCTTTTATAAAAGATGCAGATGTACAGACTACTCCAGCTATACCCCTAGGCAAGAAACATTATTTTAGCTATGACTCGTAGTACTTGTCATTGAAGTCTTATCTATCTCTTTCACTTTTATTGCTTTTTCAAATTTTTTTTTTCAATGTTGGGACTTCAACATAAGGGGATATTTGCCTCATTAGCTTGACTAGATTCAAGGTTCTTTTGCATAGGGAGATCCTTGTCCTTTTCTCCTTTATTGAGTTGTTGGCCTTATTCTTCTGAAGATCTAAGGGGTCTTGATGTATATTGGTTTCCATCCTAGCTTAGCTTCTCTCTCTTCCTTTTAAGAGATGGAAACCATTTGATCCACTTTTGAAGATATGTGATTTCCCCCATCAAAGGGACCACGTTAGCGTTTGAATTTTTCTTCCACTCTGGATAATTTTTGGGTAGGATGCCATTAAATGGCCAATTTCTAACAATGTTTGCATTGATACATTGCATTTTCATAGTCCAACACTATGGGATCATTTCATTCTTTCACATTTGAGGATTATGAATCTTGTTCTAGGTAGGCCCATCAGTGCCAATTTTAATATGCATGCTTGGAGATGTTGTTTCTTGTTATGTTAAGTAAGTTTTGACATAGGAGAATTCTAAGGAACAAGGGAAAATGCCCCAACATCTTAGAAGCACATCATATGGACATACCAACTTTTAAGATGCACATTGATTTCAATAACTAAGATGGAGGATTCAAACAAATTTTTTTGTATAGTTGTGTTGTCCTCATATTGCAGTTTTCAAAGCATTTTGAATCGTGGAAAATGGGGTTACAATCACAACCTTATGGTTGTTTCAATGGAAGGTGCTTGGAAAACATGCTCAAAGCCTATCTCACTTTTTCTATAAAAGATGTAGATGTAGAAACTACTCCAACTATACCCCTAGGCAAGATACATTGTTTTAGCTATGACTCAAAGTACTTGTCATTGAAGTCCTATCTATCTCTTTCACTTTTATTATTTTTTTGAATTTTCTTTTCAATGTTGGGACTTTAACATAAGGGGATGTTTTCCGCATTAGCTTGACTAGATTCAAGGTTCTTTTGCACAGGAAGATCCTTGTCCTTTTCTCCTTTATTGAGTTGTTGGCCTTATTCTTTTGAAGACCTAAGGGGTCTTAATGTATATTGGCTTCCATCCTAACTTAACTCCTCTCTCTTCCTTTTAAGCGTTGGAAACCACTTGATCCTCTATTGAAGAGATGTGATTTCCCCTATCAAAGGGACCACATTAGCGTTTGAATTTATCTTCCACTCTATGGATAATTTTTGGGTAGGATGCCATTAAATGGCCAATTTATAACAATGTTTGCATTAATACATTGCATCTTCATCATCCAACACTTTGGGGTCATTTCATCCTTTCACATTTCAGGATTATGAATCTTGTTCTAGGTAGGCCCATCGGTGCCAATTTGGCTTAATATGCATGCTTGGAGATGTTGTTTATTGTTATGTTAAGTAAGTTTTGACATAGGAGAATAATGAAGAACAAGGAAAAATGTCCTAACATATTAGAAGCACATCATATGGACATACCAAATTTTAAGATGCACATTGATTTCAATATAACTAAGATGGAGGATTCAAAGAAAAAATTATGTATAGTTGTGTTGTCCTCTTATTGCTGTTTTCAAAGCATTTTGAATCATGGGAAATGGGGTTACAATCACAACCTTATGGTTGTTTCATTGGAAGGTGTTTGGAAAGCATGCTCAAAGCCTATTTCACCTTTTTATAAAAGATGCATATGTACAAACTACTCCAGCTATACCCCTAGGAAAGAAACATTGTTTTAGCAACGACTCAAAGTGCTTGTCATTGAAGTCCTATCTATCTCTTTCACTTTTATTGCATTTTTGAATTTTTTTTCAATGTTGGGACTTTAACATAAGGGGATATTTGCCTCATTAGCTTGACTAGATTCAAGGTTCTTTTGCATAGGGAGGTCCTTGTCCTTTTCTCCTTTATTGAGTTGTTGGCCTTATTCTTCTTAAGACCTAAGGGGTCTTGATGTATACTAGTTTCCATCCTAGCCTAGCTTTTATCTCTTCCTTTTAAGAGTTGGAAACCACTTGATCCACTCTTGAAGAGATGTGATTTCCCCCATCAAAGGGACCACATTAGCATTTGAATTTGTCTTCCACTCTATGGATAATTTTTGGGTAGGATGCCATTAAATGGACAATTTCTAACAATGTTTGCATTGATACATTGCATTTTCATAGTCCAACACTATGGGATCATTTCATTCTTTCACATTTGAGGATTATGAATCTTGTTCTAGGTAGGTCCATTAGTGCCAATTTGGCTTAATATGAAAATGTTTTTTATGATTATGTTAAGTAAGTTTTGACAGAGGAGAATTATGAGGAACAAGGGAAAATGTCCCAACATCTTAGAAGCACATCATATGGACATATCAACTTTTAAGATACACATTGATTTCAATAAATAGTATGGAGGATTCAAAGCAACAATTATGTATAGTTGTGTTGTCCTCATATTGTAGTTTTCAAAGCATTTGAATTGTGGAAAATGGGGTTACAATCACAACCTTATGGTTGTTTCATTGGAAGGTGCTTGGAAAGCATGCTCAAAGCCTATCTCACTTTAATGGCATCATCAAGTGAACACAACATCTACATAATGATGTCCACACTTGCGATGTCATAACCTTGTCATGTCAACATTTCAGACATCATCATTTCTCTGAGTATCATGTGTCACA
This sequence comes from Picea engelmannii, assembly GCA_009831015.1. Classification (NCBI taxonomy): domain Eukaryota; kingdom Viridiplantae; phylum Streptophyta; class Pinopsida; order Pinales; family Pinaceae; genus Picea; species Picea engelmannii. Next base: position 31,554 of record ML853276.1, on the reverse strand, counting down.
TCATCATCATCATCAGGCCACCTTGTACCATGTGTCATCATTTCTTAATGCCACCACATTTTGTTTCACATGACACCATTTTCTACACCACTCCATGCTCTTTTTTTGGCGCCACTTCATTGTAGGTTATCTCATGCTCTTTTTTTTTCTTGGAAAAAAACGTAATTTTATTCAAGATGAAGAAAATTACATTTAGCATGTGCATATATGCACTGAAAAGTAAAAGGTTGGCCCCTAGCCCAACAAGTGCTCCAAAAAGAGCCTAAAACCAAAAGGATGGCCCTTGGCCAAAAAAGATGCTCCAAGAAGGACCAACTGCCCTGCCATATAATCCAACAAGGATAAAATATATTTCTAACATAAAAGTTATTACGGTCATCCAAGTGAGCACAACTAAAAAGTTTGTAAAAGACCAATCCTTTGTTTACTTTGACTGTTGCTATTGAATTCTTCCAAAATAAAGTGAAACTCTTCTAATTCTAGGCCATACTTGGAAAGTCGAGGTTATCTTGTGCTCTATATGCCAATAAATTATGATTCATCTCGCGATATGTTCCCATGAGTTGGTCAATTCTTCCCTTAAGACTATTCAAAGGTGATTGCTTTAGGCAAAAAGTGAGTTTGATACTTTCTGTAAATATAAAGTAACGTAATACGTTATGTGGCCTTCACCGTCATAAGTCATGTGGGACTCTATGACATAAGCCCACCTTGATTTATTAAACTTTCTATAGAGTTAAGTGCCAAGTATTTAAAGATAGAAAAGTGGATGGGCTGATTTTAAAGGGGTTTTGGAGGGTTATGCTCACACAATTGTAACTTCCGTGGCACTTCACCAGAAGTAATCATATATTACACTTAAATTATGAGCATATAATGAATGCTTTGCTGTAATAGGTCTTAGATCAATTGTATACATCCATAGAGAGATAGAGCTCTCAAAATAAAAAGTACCCTCGTTGTCAGTGTCAAAAAAAGAAAGAAAGGAAAACAATTATTTCGGAAACAAGTGACAAAAGAATGACCAATGACTTAGTAATGAGTCCATTCGGCTTCACATGGACATAGTGGACATTTGATGGACGCCACTAGTAGACATCTATTAGTTGAAGTATTTGTCAGGACATAATAAGTTAGTGGAATCATAAAAACAAAGGGAAACTCTTGATCATAAGTCTTAACTGAGTATTTCAAGATCTTTATTGTTGGATATATATGAGATGAAAACACAATGGATGAGCTCATTAGTCATTATGTAGTTAGATTGCTTGGGAAACTGTAGTTTTAATATCCTTTTTTGTTGCATTACATTTCACTTCCTTTCTACATGTGTTTTCATTTATGCAAAGAGTTTAGTTGGAAAGACAACCTACAATTAACAACATTTACATTTCCAACATTGTTTACATCTAGCACTGTAATCTTTAAATAGTACTTGTGTTGTTTTATGTTAAAAATAGGTTTTGTTTCCAAAATTTCACATTTATGTACTATTTACATTGCAAATAATGGAAAAATCTTGTCACATATTCTTCCCCATTGATTTTTCTTTACAATTCAACAAAATTTCTTTTGGTTTCTACTATTCAATCTTTTCCTTGAAGTTTATTCTCATCAATCAATAGATCTAGAATTTCATTTTTAGGCTGTGGTAATGTACTTTCACTGCTTAGATATGAAGTTCCTAACCACCGATCTAAAGTTTATTTCTCT
>ML853276.1:14205-29741 GCA_009831015.1 Picea engelmannii | reverse complement strand
TTTTGGTTTCTACTATTCAATCTTTTCCTTGAAGTTTATTCTCATCAATCAATAGATCTAGAATTTCATTTTTAGGCTGTGGTAATGTACTTTCACTGCTTAGATATGAAGTTCCTAACCACCGATCTAAAGTTTATTTCTCTAGTTATGAAAATCTTTTCCTTAGATTTGTTCGTTGAGGTTCTAGAGCTAGAGTTTCCTCTCCAATGCTTATAGATATGCTATTTCAGTACTTGGTCCTCTACATTTATTGTATGGAGTTTTTATTCCAGGGCTCTATGTTTATCTTTGGATTTGAAGCATCATCATTTGTTCCAAGTCCTCTTGCATCTATGCTTGTTAGTTTCACTTTCGTCTATTCCAATTTCTTATGACAATTTAGTATAAGAACCTCTATTTGTAACAATGCCCTATGAGTCCTTTCAATTGGCTAGTTCCAACCTAATCCTAGGAAATGATAGAGATTTCTTCTCCCTAGGATGGAACTCCTAGTGAATAAATCAAATGGCCTCCCTATATTGTGATGCGAATATCAACATCTGTTGTAAGTGAGATGGAGAGAAATCATTTTTTTCATTGTGGTTGGGGTATGAAGGGTTTGTTTAATTGTTGGAAGGTGCTCAATACCAAACTACTATGATTGTGCAATGACTCATGCATATATGATATGGTACATTGGTTGATTAAACTTTATTAAGCGATCAAACTTTGAACATGAGGAAGATTTAGAAACAAAGATTCAAAGACTATTTTATAGGAATGGGTTAATCTAATGGGCTCCATGTGTTTCTGTTTTGGATAGGTTGAAGGTCAACAATCATCTAAAGATCCATCTCAATTTGACCTAGAGAGAAGAAACTCAAACTTTGTGCTTTCCTCTCCATTGGAGGTTTTTTTAACATACAAAATTTTGAGAATTTCTTCCACCTCGTCCTTGAAGCCAAAAGATGATTAAGAATTAGGAGAACAATTTCAACAGGCATACCCAATGCAACAAAAATTCTACCTTTCTTATCAATGACCCATTTTTTAGTGGCAACCATACACGTGCCTTGATTCAATGACATGCTATCTCCATGATAATGTTTCCTAGCACACAATATCAACAACCATATATCAACATAGTAACAACAACAACAATTATGGGTTGTTCTTAGTCACAACACATAGAACCAAAGGAGATATAGAATGATCAAATATGTCCTTTGAATGTCAAACAAAATCAACAAATTCTACATCTTTAGAGGAATTAAATCAATTATTGACTTGTCTTTTACCATGGGAGGAATAAATTGATCAATCGAATGCTCTTGAATAAAGGAGTACATATCCTTGTTGATTAGAGAAGATGATAACGATGGAGGAAACCATGATAAACATTGGAGCCTATCAAAATATGTTAACCAAGTGGAATATAAGTCCCTTGGTTTGGGAGAATTACAAGTCGACTCTTTAGATTATGATGGCAATTGTCGATAAACAAGTTAAGGTAGGGGATGTTGAAATACAAGAGATCAATGTTAAGGAAGCAATGTAAAGCAATTATGGCCTCAATTTGGTACAAACAAAAGTTATCTTGAGGATCTAGACATCATTAAGGATATTAAAGTTGGATATTTTTTTTGGAAACCATGGAAAATTTATTTATCATTTAGAGGAGAGTGAAAAACATTTTTTCATTGTTTGAATGTGAGAAGAACACGTGACATTCTATATAATTATTTGACATCATGGAAATTCAAAATTCCCTCATTGAGAAGGCCTTTCTTGAGGTTGTTGGATGTTATTGTAGTTAAGACATAAAGGTAACATATCACCTAGGCAATTTTGATTCATTATCAGACAAGAACAAGCCAGATATGGTAGAAGAGCTGCTAGAAGGATCTATTTGGAACCTTACTTCTATTTGTCAATATGTGTATTGTTGAAGTAGAATTGTGTGTTATATCCTTATTCGATATTGATTCATTAAGATCATTTGCAACAAATGATAGGCACCTTGTACCATGAACTTCATCTTTTGAATTTACAGGGAGATTATATGGGAGTGTTGTTGACCATAAGGGGATACCAACACCTACTTGTATTTACGTAGGGGAAGAGATTAACACAAACATAATATGTATCAAGTATTTTTGATTTTTGTTTGTACAAATGTATATAACAAAATTTGCAAAAATTAAAAAAAAGAGAGAAAAAAGGAGAGGAGATGAAAATCATAGTGAAGGTAATTTGGTACACAAAGATGGGCTCTTAAGTCGAGGGTGGATGGTGTATGCAATCCATTCTCTTATGTGTTATTTATAGTAAGTTCTATGACTTCCTAACCGTCATCATATTACCATTCATGAATTATTTTTATATTGTGATTTCCAGCGTGTTAATGTGTATGAAAGATCTTTTCCAAGTGGTATTAGATATTGTGTCTTGATCCATTGGTTGATGACCACCCACTTACACTAACTTGTGGTTGTTTCTATATGGTAGCCAAATAAATAATGAAATAAAGAAAACAAAATATAACACAGATAAAACATTTTGAAGAAAACAAGAAGATTATTGCAGGAAATTAAAAAATATATATAATTAAACAATCATTGTTGCATCTTATTTTCCTTTGGTGGTGGTTTCCTTAAAAAAAATCAACAATTTACACCAAAAACAAATAGATGGAGATTTTTGCTACTAAATATGTGATTGTCTCATGGTATTATTTTCCTTCAAAATGATTAGAATCTTGGGTTGTGAATGATTTTCGTTAAAGAGACCATTACCAACAAGAGATAGGTCGCTGACACAAGAAAAAATGTTTCCGAAATAGTCATACACGATTAAGAATTTATTGAATCTACAATCGTCATCTCGTGTCATGTGTTTCTTTGGTTGTTGTTTCCCACCAACGTGGTAAAGTGAACGACGTTGCCAAAAAGGAATACGCGTGTTGTTGCTGAAAATAGACTCACAATTTGGAAAATAAAAACACAATGGCTACCTTGAATCAATATGCTATTGGTGTGAGAAATTTTTGAATGAAAAAGTTGAGATACATTATTCACTAACAATAATAGTTGAAACTCCTAAGCACACCCAAAATATGAATGAATATCAATACAAATGAAGGAAACACACTATTTGTATGATGAGTAGCCATATTGTGGGTGAACATGGCTAGAAAATTCTCACCATTTATTCAACTCATACATGTTGGTGGAGTTCACAACCATGTTTTTTTGGCCAATAAATATTGTCTTGAACAATGATACAAAATATTGGAAGAATAATCTTTTTAAAAAACACATATTATATGGAAAATTCAAAAATAGGTTGCAAAGAAAACATAATTAAGTAATGGCGGAGAAAAACCAAATTGTATGGTGTGGTTGTCTCTCATATAACAAGAAGCCCTTAGTAAATTAAGTCAAAACTAGAGTGAGTCATTTGATTACTTTAAATTAAGAATATTATAACGAAACTAAGAAAGAGATATTCAAAAGCACATCTTAAAGGAATGTTGGAAAAATATATTAAAGAAAAGTAAGAAAATACTAGGAAAGTCATGGAATTATTTGTTTGTGTGAATAATGGAACATTTAGATTAAAGGAATTTTGGAAAAATATGTTAAAGGGAAGTAAGAAAATATTGAAGGAAAGTAGATGAATTTATTATTTTATGCGAGTAATTGAACATTTGAATTGAAAGTAGAAGTGTCGTCTTAAAAAAATTCATTATATCATTGTTCCATTAACCAATAATGGCAAGTTAAATTTGTTGAAGGTTAACATCATTATTCTCTTAAAGTATAATGTCAAGTCAAATTTGTTGATGGTTAAATTGTCCATGTTCTTAACACCATTATTCTCTTAATGGTTAATGCCAAGTCAAATTTGTTGGTGGTTAAATGGTTCATGTTCAAGAAATGGATCGAGGAATTACATGAACTGATCGATATTCCATTGATTGATAATAAATTATGATCGATAATACATGTGGCATTCTTAATCAAATTATAAATATATTGATCCTAATTTATGGTCTCATTCCATTAGTTCTCTTTGATCAAATCGAAACTCAATCTGAATAATTTGTAAAAGTTATTTGACCAGCCATAATGTTTGTCCATAGTTCCTTTGGAAAAACAAGTTGAACTTTGAATTGATCGAATTATTGAATCTTCAATCATCGATATCGATAAATATCTCAGAGAAATCTAATCATAATTTAATTCACGGCGATCATAGATTGAGATCTCATATACTTCAATCATTGAAAGACAATTTTTAGGATAATACTCGACATAATTTCCACGAAAGATACAAATTCCAAAATAAATACAATAAATTCCTAATTGTATTTCCCAATATATCTTCCAAATTTCTAATGAACAATGGTGAAGTCATAGGAACAAGGTTAAGAAGAATATTAATGTGAAGAAAATGTGATACATGGTGGGCATGCAAAATAAACTTGAATTTATTTTGCAAAGAAGTTTGTTATGAATATTCCTAATTACTTCTAAGAGAAAGTTGGAATAAAGATATTTGATCTTATAACTAAGAAGAAAGTAAAAAAATAAAAAAATCTTGAGATTTGAACTTTGGTCTCACTTATTTTATCATTCATCCATTAGCCAATATACACCATTGCCACTTATTGATTACTATGATGAAATAAATTTGTTTTAAACAAGGAACCTCATTACTTGCTAGGTGAAAGGTGTAATAGATATGTCTAATCTTAGTATTTTAGATAGAGAAGGTAAAATAATAAGAAATGTGTTAGAGTTTAAACTCAATTTTACTTATTATATGGCTTATCATTCACCCATTAGCTTAGAAATAAAATAGATTCATAGTACCATAAGAAGGAAGGATAGTTTGGAGTTGCAATAGGACTTTAGAAGAATGCACCACTTCCTAAAAAACTCCACGTGAAACTAAATTTTCTTAGAAAACAAAGTTGTACCAAATCTATAATATAATGTGATATATAAGACTATATCTACCATACACAATAATGTACAATAAGTTTTGAATGGTGACCAAAAATTCCCTTTAAACAATTGATACTTCACTTTTTCCTTATTTGTGTTGGAACCTCTCTTGGGGTGGAGTTGCAACATCCAATGTATGAGAGGATGAAGTTTATGAACATGCCCTGGGATTAAGCAAAAAGTATTCGAGGTTGAAGCCAAAATAACAAGAAGACATCCCTATGGAGGAGTTAGACAAGACATGTAACAAGTATCCCAAGAGCATGGAAGAGGAGTGAGAAAAGTTAGATCAAGATTCAACTCCATTTTGAGTGTATACATGTAAGAAAGAATAATAAATCTCCGCTCCCAAATGGATCCTAAATAATAAATGGAATCAAGTGATTGATTAAGACATAATTAAAAACACTAATGACATAATGAGTCAAACATTGTTTTACCCTATAAAACTTTTTATATTCTAATATTTTTCGTGATAGATGATGTGAGGTTAACTTACCATTTTGGGCATTTTTCATGATAAATAATATGGGGTGAGCTAACCATTTTGAAATTTTTGATAAAGTGGATTAATGAGGCGTTTAAACATTTGAACATTCTCTCATGTTTCATCATTTTTGGATTTACCTAAATCCTCTGATCAAAGTAGGTTTTATTCCTTACTTGAATGAACCATCTTAGACAACCTTGTGAACAAAATAGGTTGGATGACCTTCTGTAATGAACCCTACTAGATAACCTCATGAATAAACCATGTATGGTGCCCTTCTTGAACAAACCATGTGAGGGAACCCTTTCAAGGAACTATGTTTGATGCCCTAAATAAACAAACCTTACGAGGTAACCCTTTGATAAAACTAGGTCAAATGCCATACACAAACAAACCTTGTGATCAAATTAGATTGGATGGCATGCAAAGTTGTTGAACCATAAAAAATGATGGTGATCAAATAGTATAGTGAATTACTTTAGCCATTCAAAATGATGAAGATGAATTTACTTGACTTTTATTTTATAATTTATTGATATTTATACTTTAGTTTCATCATTTTGTAAAGGTACATGAGATCACAGATATCTTAATAGACAATGATTTATGATAAATTATAGAAAAACATTACAAATTTAAAAATGATTTTAGAGTTTTTTTTTTTTTGAGAACTCCTTCCCACTAGAATTGAAGGTACATGAGATAAACAATTGCCTTTTCTATAAGACACAATTGTTTATTAGAAGAACCCTTAATTTAGTTAATCAAGTTACATATTGTTACTTTACCCATGTTTTATTGTGGTTTTGGGTGATCGAAAGCCGACTAGTTTTCATTACATAGTCTAAAAGGATTTTTTTGAAGAACTCTTTCTTAGTTTTCTTAAGTTTCTTTGAAATAAATGTTGAGAATCCCTGTTTTTTCGTGTTATATTATTGCAAGCCTTTTATTTTTGTTTTTCATTTAGTTTTTATAAGCAAGGTACATGAGTCAATTACTTGATATTATATATGCATAATACTATTTTTTTTTAGGAGCTTCTAATTTTTTTTGATGATGATAAGCTAACGCCTTATTGTCAAGGAGAGACAAAATCAATGATTTTTTTTATGAAGTTAGATATTATCTAGAATTTTCATTATCTCTATAGAGTTTGATTTTATTTATTTATTTATTTTATTTTTTTCTAATTTATAGGTTCTGTGTGTAACATATATATCCCATTTGGGCATCATGTTATGCTTGTAGATTTTTTGTTTTTCAATTTGATGATGGATAATATAGAACCTAATCGATTTCCATATAAATAACCCAAGACATTGCCACTAGAAGTTGTGTTCGAATCTTTTTGAATACTTGTTGAAGAGGATGATAGATGACAAAAGAGGCGAGAAAGGGAGCGACAATTATCTTGACAATGATGAAAGTCACAAGAATTATATTAAAATGCTTAAAAGTACTATTGGATTTATTTTGCTTCATGTAGTGATAATGATTTTCAAAACCCAACTAACCATAAGCCTATACCTTGTCAACAATAATGTCTAAGCATAGAGGGGATTCCGCAATGCAACATATTAGATATCATTTTTTTGGATTAACTGCGTAGAGTAAGTCATTAATCTATGACCCATATCCATGAGTATTAGTCGCAACTGACTAATAATTCTCATTATTTGAATAGTCCACTTAGCACTCATTGCATTGGGTGATGCTCAGAGGGGTGAAGAAGTGGGATTGAAACCAATGAAATGAGTGAGCATCACCCCTGGTTTCAATCCCACTTCTTCACCCATGTGATCATCACCCGATGCAATGAGTTCTAAGTGGACTATTCAAATCATGAGAATTATTGGTCAGTTGCGACTAATACTCATGGATATGGGTCATAGATTAATGACTTACTCTACGCAGTTAATCCCAAAAAATGATATCTAACAATAATGTCGTTCAACTATGCAATATGTTAAGGTAAATGTTCCACAATTTGATACCGTTGCTCTTCTTAATGGAGAAAATGATTTAAAATAGATTTTATCTACAAAGTTATTGATGAGTCCCATATGGGAAACCTAGAGATGACATGGTTTGACCCTTGTGGTAACAATCCAATTATTTACACTAATGGTACTAATGCCACATGGGCAGATAGTATGCATGATGTTTTGGCTATTCCTATTGTGTATGTAGATAAATATGGAAAGCTTATGTTTCACCATATTTCATTAAGTGAAACAAAATCACAATTATCTTTGAGTTGGTCAGATGAATATCATGAAAAAGATTCCAATATAGTGATCAAGTGAGGGTTTTATATGGGATCATGTTCATAAGTGAATCCCTTATTGGGAGATGGTCCTTTTGTCAAGTTTGGTAGAATTCATTCATTCAAATGGAAGGGATTCAATGAAAATCAATTTGATTTTACCATAAAGTTAGGCATGCATGTCCATATTAATATGAAAATTTGCATGGTACGTTTGAAGACGAGTCTTTGAAAATTCAATATCTTTTGGAAGTGTTTGATTATTTACTAGAGGTTTCCATTGGCGAAACATTCTATTGGGTAATAATATTTGGAAGTCATGTGGATGCTATTGGTAGAGGAAACCATATTCCCGAAGGTGTGAATTTGCATCCACATGAGGTGTTCTACATGGAACAAGGTTTATTAATACCAATTGAAATCAATGGTGGTGAGTATAAATGTATATATGTTAATATGTATTTTTAATTTTCACTTCATATAAGAAAAAAATGTTTATACTATGTAACGTTATTTTCATTTTTATTGTAGCCATTGTTGATGATTTCTTTAATGTTATCTCTACTAAAAAGGTAGCACACATACTCTGAAGTGGGGATCCTTTTTTGTTGATACAAATGATGATAGACACAACACTTTCCAACTTCTTGCATCAAAAGGTGATGAAGTTGTGACTGTTCGATTATCTTCCTCTATAGAATATTGAGCACATAATGCATCACCATAATATCTTGGAGTATTGTAGCCACATCCAATACATGGTCACAATATTAATCTTATTTCCTAAAAATTTCTTGGAACATGATACAAAATGAAGATTATGTGGGAATTTCATGTTGAAATGGAATCTTCATGGTTACTTTTGAACTAATTGGAATGCATTCTATAACTCTAGGGATCGTGAAGTTGAAGAATTCATTAGAGTTCATCTTATCAATACAAACATATTAAGGATGATTTTTCTATACATGACCAAATATTTTGATATATCTATATTAGCCAACATATTTAGGTTCAAGTGATTAGACTCAACCTCCTGGTAAATGGTGAGTGGGGCCAACATTTAGATTTTTCTATTTGTAAAATAGCCTACAACCTTGTGTGCAAGTACACTTTTAATGGGAGTCACACCAAAGGGATCTTGTCCATTGTTATTATGGATTAGGGATGAGGATTGTTGCACCCATTTGGAATTGTAAACATTCTACCATTGATTAATATATGTATATATATTTTTGATATAATTTCTATGGTAAATTTTGGTGTTTTAATTTTCATGACTATTTTATTTGATACATTTAGTTATTTTTGTCATGACATATTATATTATCAATGATTTTTCATACTCACTTGATCATTCTAGTTGCAAGCCATTTTCCTACAATAGCTCATGAAATAGAGTTTCCTTGACCATATGCTTAAATGCTAAGTCCCTTAGTTCATGTTCATTTTTTAATTTGGGGATAATGAAATTTGAAAAACATTCGCCCTTGCAAACAAATGGATGGTTTTGTTGTTATAGTTTTTAGGGTTAACAAAAAATGGATCTTAAAATTTGTATTTGGATCTCATACAAAAAACCTTCCATTCAATTTTCCATTGCTTGATATTCTACGAAATATGAAATTTCCATAGATAGATATTTATGATAAGATATAATACCACAAGTTTAAGATTTAATTCAATCCTTTCTCTAACTATGAACATTCCCTAAATCTTATTACACCTTCAAAATGCATGCCATGAACACTAAATGCATTGAAATGAAGGGTTTCAAAATAAGATTTTCATTCCTATCATAACACATCACCTTTTATGGCACTATCATGTCTTATAAACCCCATTAGTTTCTAAAAAATGCAAACTTGGTACAAAAAGGAGTATATTCAACAAGCTAACAATTCTCTATAAAATGCACAAGAAAACATTGTAAGAGAATGTAAGTCAGACAATACATTTTATTTATGTATTTCAGTAGTTGTTTCATCACACTACGTTTCCAAATTTCTCAAAATTCTCTATTTTTGAAAGATAAAGTTATGTCAAATGACACTTTCAAATATTTTCCCGGTTTTTACCGCCTTAGAAAAATGTTGATGTTTGTCATTAAAATGCACACCCTACCTTGTAGATGCACTCAAATCAAGACCTGAACTTGCTAATTTTTATTCATGAACTAATAGACCTTCCCATATTATTATACCTTCCATTTGAACCTTAATGACCTCTTATTACAAAACACATAAAAATTGGCTTCTTGGACAAAGATTGCAAATCACATTGATATGGCTCAGAAAAATGCATGCCAAGAATTGAATATGCATGATTGTTGAAACAAAAAGGTACTAGGTTAGATATTTTCAGATAGATAACAATACTTCATATCCACTTTTATCAATAAAGTCTTCAATCCCAAACTGTATCTGCCAATGTGCCTATTTCAACAATTTTTCTTAGTTTTTATTGCCTTAGAAAAATGCACACAGTTGTCACTAAAATGCATGCCTTACCCTAAAAAAGAACTCAAGTTAATATCTTAAAATTGTTGAGTTTTATTCATTATTTTTTGGACATTCCCATAATTTTATATTTTCAATTTGAACCCAAGAATCCTCTTGTTACAAAATACATAAAAACTAGCAATTTGGACAGAGATTATAAATTAGACTTATATGGCCAACACAAATCCATGCTGAGTATTGAATATGCATGATTGTTGAAGCAAAAATATACAAGTATGGATTCTTCACATGGAGAACAATACCTTATATCAAGTTTTCTCAATAAAGTCCCCAATTCCCCAAAATGTATCTGCCAAGGTGCCTACTTGGCACCTAGGCCTAGATATTCACTCCCTTGATGAAGTGACACTTGAAAATGATGATTCATCATGTACAAAACCATTCTATTAGCTTGGAACTTAACCAATTTCCTAAAAATATTTGTTGTTTGAAAAAAAAAAAGGCAACTCTTAATGCATGATGAGCTGCCAAATTCTACATCAATGATGATGTAGGAGCATCTCTAGCCTAGTTTTCTAGCCTTCATGCATAAATGAGCATTGTATATTTTAATAAGGATCCATAAAACTTTATCATATTTATTTTTCCTTATGAGTGCATTTTTGTGAATTTTGGCTTGCATTTACCCTATTTTTGAGTAGTCAAGTTTACCTTTAAATTTGTACATATTTTAATGTTGGCTTATGAAGTATAATCATATGTCAAGATGTGATATTTCATGAGGAAACCATAGAATATTTCAGATCGTAATTTGAGTCTCTATACAAACCTGGATGTGGATTTCACCGACAATTGTTGACAATTGCTTGCATTTCTTGAATAGTACAAAATTAATGAAAAACCTGTCTTTGTGGGCTTATATCTTGAAGGTGATGATAGTTTTGGAAAATATGGAATATTGGTATATTATGAAGGGCTTACATCTTGAGGGTGATGATAGTTTTGGAAAATATGGAAAATTGGGATATTATGATTTTATTTACTTCCACATATAATATTTGGTTTACATTAGGAATTTATTTTGATAGGGGCATCATGCATTTTCTTTAGGAACCCAATATTGAATTGTACTTTGTGTTTAAAAATACATATTGTTTGTAAATTTTTACATCAAAGAATTTTTGGAATGGGATTGAATTTTGGAAATGTAGAAAGGTTACAGAGATTAAAATACAAACCATAACGACATTGTCCCAATTATACATATTTGTAATTGACTTGTTCTATTTCCAACCATCACAACATTATCTATGCTAGAAGGTATGTCTTTCTTTCTATTATCATTGACAATGTAGTTGTTTCTACTTGTTTGACATATTGTACCTTATTATTTGAGGGCATTTGTTTATAAATGACTTGATTTATTGACGTGTATTATGATGATGAAACTCAAACTTTTAATTATTTGATTGACATTAAGTTACGATTTTAAATGGGTTTACTTAAATGTTTTTATTATAACATGGATGGATTAAAAATGGAATGATATGATGTAATCGACATTGCTAATCCATATGATTGTGACACTTTTCAATGAAAATGTTGGATACATTAACTTGTAGATGCTACTGATGGTTTTCCTAACGTGACAAAAAAATGTAGTTGTATCTTGACATGGGATTATTCAACATTATATTGGACTTCGTATTTGTTAGAATAATAGGTGTGGTCATTTCACCATAGAAAATTTAGCAATATTGTCACCCAACCATAGGCACAAAGGGCACCCCTGGGCACCTTAACCTTGAGAGAGATAATAATTTTGGAAGCAAACCCTAGAACCAATAACCAATCAAGGTAGTGTACCTCTCTCCAGAGCTAGCATACCAAGAAGAAAGTCCAATCCATAACCAAGAGAAATTCCAAGCCAAAATTGAAAATTCCAGTTGCAACAACTGTGGCTGCAACTCCTCTCCAAGCTTGTGCAACACTGGTCTTATGCAGTAGTGAGAGTGAGTGTGTACAAATGAGTTCTAGTGCCCTCTATTTATACTACTCCAAGACACCTAACTGGGTTGACTTCTCTTCTTGGAGGCTAATAACTTAATAATAAATATTCTCTTGAGTTGACTTGTCTCCTAGGGTATTTATCCAATGTTTTAGGGTTTCTTTTTCTTCCCGAAATATTTTAGTCTTGTTAGCGTTACACGTGGAGGTTAATACCTCCCGCAACTACCATAATATCAACACTCCCTCATATCTAGGGAGGTATTAAAGGAAATGGTCTTGAGAACAAACAAACCATTCAACCAGTAGCATCATCATAGCCACGCAGGCTATCTCATGGTCAAATGATGTGCACCATCATCACTATCATTATCATCTGATAACATCAATTTCATCATCTTTTGAAGCCATACTCCTTCTGAGTAATCAGGCATGATGTTGAATAAGTCACTCATTCCACACATTGATACACTAACCATTCTTCTAGTCTAGACATATGTCCTAGAAGAATAATTGTTCCAATAGATGTTGGAAGCCACACCATGGGCTACAAGGACTATTCTTCTAATCCGGACATACATCCTAGAAGAATGACTATCCTAGACCATTTTCCATAGGGAGAATGTTTGTCCATCAACATATTGACTATCCATCTAGTTGGTAATCATCACCAACACTAGTGATAGTCTCCATGGCAATCCGAACAATGCCATTCAATAGAACACAACTGTGTCTATCCATAGTAGTACACAACTACTATCTAGTGGTACACAACCACACCTAGTAACACACGACTACTAACCAATGAAACATATTCACAACCAATGGAACACATCCACCACAATAGCATACAACTACTGTCCATAGACATACAATCTCCACAACAATAATATCAACTGATATCAACCTACATAAAACAATATCATGATATAAATTGAGTCATCTGGGCCATTCTTCCACTCACATCTGTGAGATTTGGAAGAGCATCTTCCCTCAGAAAGTAAAACATCAGCCATGGGCTATTTGGACTATTCTTCCCAAGCATAAAATAATAATTGTCCCTAATTTATGACCCTAGACCATTCACCTAACTGGGACATTCCTCCGACACTAATCACAATGCAACCTGGAGATATGAGTCTGCCCTAGGGAATAGATGTCCCTGATTGTTGAACCTGGACCATTCACCTAACTGCGACATTCCTTCGACAATAATCATAGTGCAACCTGGAGAGAATGATTCTTCCCTAAGGATGTTGGAAGGTTTACAGTTGGGAGTAATCTTGTCATTGATGGCAAGAACAACGATGGAAAAGATCAACGATGACAAAGATCAACGATGGCAAAGATCAACGATGACAAAGATCAGCGATGGAAAATAACAACGATGGAAAGAACAACGAAATCACGAAGTGACGAAATCGCAAGGTGGACGAAATTGCGAAGTGGTGAAATCGCGAAGGTGGACGAAATCGGGAAGCAGTGAAATCGCAAAGTGGTGAAATCGCGAGAAGATCTGGGCTATAGGATTTGGGGTATCTACGAAGGCTCAATAGCCATTAGATATGGTGAAGATGCAAGGCGGATAAGTCCAAGAGTCATCCAACTCCCCAAAACTGTGAAGGAATCCTGGCTGTCTACCGGGGACAGTCGTGGACCGTTGATCCATAGGACACATGGCGAAATATCGTCATGTCGCTGACCGAAAAGTCAAAGGAACGGGGTTCCCTAACCTCTCGATTTCGCGATATGCGAAATCACGAAACAATCTCAACCGTCAGATCAAGGTGTGTTCTGGACCATTGATCTGAGCTCCATCTCGGAGCTTCGCCTATCGTAACTTGGAGAGGTAAGAAAATAACCATCGAAATCGCGATATGCGAAATCATGATTTAATCCCAGCCGTCAGATCAAGGTGTGGTCTGGATCGTTGATCTAAGATTCATTTAGGAGTTTCACCTATCGTGACTTGGAGTGACAAGAACCTCTATCGAAGGAATCGCGAGATGCGAATTCACGATGAGATATAGACCATAGATTCATCGAGATCATGGACCGTTGATCTAAGCTTCATTTCGGAGTTTCACCTATCGCAACTTGGAGTGACAAGAACCTCCATCGAAGGAATCGCGAGATGTGAATTCACGATGGGATCTGGACCGTAGATTCATCGAGATCGTGGACCGTTGATCTCAGCTCCATCTCGGGGTTTCGGGGATCGTGACTTGGAGAGTCGAGATGCCTCATCTCCAGACTCACGAAATGTGAATTCGTGAAAATCACTTTTTGCATAAGTGCTTGGTCATAGCCGTGGTCATATAAAGGAAGGAGCCAGCACAGAAAAACTCCGTTTTGGAGTTTCAAAAATCATGACATGGAGAATCAAGATGTCTCATCGCAGAATCTCCGAATTGCGAAAGTGCGAAACGGGTAAATAACACAAGAACCCGTCAGAGTAAATCCAATGATGCAGGTGAATCTAAGCATTATCGAAGGGATACTATTGCACGTCACAGTGTAACTGCCAGAAACCACTGATGGTTTCTGCCAGAGGACTCAAAGACACTTCGGGGTGATTGACAGAGGAGATGAAGAGTCTCTGGGAATCTTCAAGAGGGATGAAGATGCTCGTGGAGGTGATTGACAGCTGGATGAGTATTGAAGCTTTTAATTGGAACAAAGAAGGTGAGCTCGACTGTCACAGAGAAGACGAAGATTCTCAACTGCCAGAGAGGCTGAGGAATCTCAGCATAACATACAGTGATGCTGAACGAGTGGAAAAACGACCAGAGAAGCTGAAGAATCACGATGATGATCAGACAGAGCACTCAAGTTGTGGAGGATATCGGCACGGTGTGAGTATGCAGAGGTATTGCACGCATTGCATGCACAAGGTGCACAAAAGCTATAAATACACAGTACAAAGAAGAGATGGGGTCGCTGTTGTTGCTGGGATTGTTGTGGATGTTGTTGAAGGTGATTCATGCATGAAGAAGGATCAGAGTGCAACAGCTGAAAAGAACAGAAGAAGAACTGTGCAGCGAATGGACATGGTGCACAGAGCATAAAAGTAGAAGAACATAATGGGTAGTGGATGCATGCTGGAAGACAACGAGGAAGTTTGAGTAGAAAAATCTTGCAGAACAGTGATGAGACTGGTAAGTTGTTATTGAACATTATATCACTGTAATAGGTTTCAGTATTTCATATTCATAATCCAAGGAGGTTGGGAGGTGCTAGGGAGGACTGGTGTCCTTAGAGGTTCAAGTGGGGGCTTGAACACAGGGAGTTGGTGCTTCCTTCTAGTTGGTGCTAGAGAA
>ML853274.1:15397-45141 GCA_009831015.1 Picea engelmannii | reverse complement strand
TAATTATACAAATTAGACACATAAGGAAATTGTGTTGGATACCTAATCCTCATGATTATGGTATTTTGTAAATATTATTTAGGAGAAATGTGAAGAGTTGTAGGTGTTAGGAAGAGTCATTTGAACCTCTTGGTAGATGAAACCAAATTTAACTTCCTCTTATATATATGCAAGATGTGAGTTAATGGAAAATCATCCAAGTATGGAGTTACTCATTCTCTTCCCATACCTAGCCTGTCAGTGGTATTAGAGCAGGTTTAACTCCACACGAGGGATGGAGCAGATCCCAAGGAGAGAGAGGCGCAACCCTCTCATTTTGGTTTAAAATCTCCAATTTAATGTAATACAGTTTGTAAGGCTCAAGGAAGAAAGAGCCATTGTATTGTGTAAGGATAAGTGCTAGTTTTCTGAATGTTAGTTTTATGAATGAGTGTTAGTTTTTTGAATGTATGTGTATATTTGTGAATGCTATGAGTGCTTGAACATTCCTCTTTGCATGAATAAATAGAATTCCCTGTCTATGTAGATTTTCTGAGAGTTCTGGGATCCTGTGGCTGTGCAAGGACTGCACACCAGAGTTACTCGAGAAATCTGGGAAGCCAGTGCAAGGAGTGCACAATAATTCAATTTCAAGTTCAGGAGGAGTGTGCCAAGTGGGCACACCAGAACCAGTCAAGATAAGAAGGGATAGTGCAAGTTTTCATAGAGCGAGCACAAGGAGTGTGACTACACTCATATTAGTGTAAAATATCAAGGGAAGGCCAGTGCAAGGAGTGCATGAAGACAACACTTAGTTAAAGTGCTAGTAAAGCTCAGGGGGAAGAACACAAAGTGATAGGAGGGCATTGAAGGAACACTTTAACATTGTTCATAAGATCGTGAGGAAGAGTGTAGGTGCTAGGAGGACACAAGGAGTTGTTTAAAGGAACAAAGGATCGACCCCTTTGAAGTTCAGAGAAATTATAAGCTCAGGAGGGACAATAACCTAGCGTAAGGAGTGTGCCAACACTTCGGTTGAAGTGTTTGAGAGCTCAGGAAAGATAGCGATTCGTGGCACAAGCATAGGCCAAGGAGTCGGTCCTGCAGAGAGATCAAAGGCCAAGCCTTTGAGAACCCGAGAAAATTCCTTGTTGAGGGAAAGCAGATCCATGATGAAGGAGAAATCTACAACAACCTTCAGATTAGACACAAGAATAGATATCAGCCATAGATCAAGTGGTGAAGCGAGAGCCATTAGATTGGGGGGCCCTTCGACGGTTTGACTATTCAGCCCTTCGGGAAAAGTTCAAGTCATGGTGTTTGGAGCAAGAAGCCTCGAAGCTCTGAAGCCTAGAGTAAATGTCAACCATTGATCAGGGAGGAGAATGAACCATTGATCTTCGAGCCCTTAATGGTTCAGTGATTCGGCGATACAGGGGAGTTTGATCATTGTGTTGTTTGGAGGAGGAACCCCTGAAGCTCGGAGTCCCGAAGTCTAGGGTATATCTAAACCGTAGATATGCAAGGGAGGAGAGTACTCGCCAACCATTATATCTGGCCACAGAAAAGGATGGGAGAGTGGACGGATGGGATAAATGATCCATATGGATATCGGTGGCCACCCACCTTTTCCAACTGGCTCAAAACAATTTTCTGACAATTTTGGCAATTTACTATTTTGGGTATCGAGCTCCTTAATAATAATTGAAGGAATTATTGATCCCCCAAAATGAATCTCCTCGACGATACCTTTCCAACGGGCTATCACACTCCTAAAATGAAGATCGTATGCAAAAGTTACGACCCCAGGAAGTTGATGTACTAACTTACCCAAACGGGGCCCACATGACTTTTGGCGATTCATCTCCTAGGGTTAGGTTTTTGGATGCCTAGGGTTTTTGGAATTCTTTCCTATTATAAAAAGGCCTTCGGAGCCTCATTGTAACCTTCTTCTTGTGAATGCGCGCTGTCGTCACATCTCTTCTCAGAGATAAGCCGTCACCATTCCAACAAGCTTGTTTCCGCTGCATTTTACAGTTTCAACTTATTTCGTTATTGAATAGAAATCCAGTTTTACTGTATCTTTGTTATTTTGTGTTAAGAACTTGTTAATAATCTATATTCATTTTGTTCTACTCTTAAAATCCAGATCAGTGGTATCAAAGCGGTCTGCTCTTTGTCGTCTTGATGCATGTCCCCAACGAGGTCGGAGTACAAAGAGTTGGGTCTTGAGCTTATTTCTCTTGAGGACAGAAGCTCTCGCACGCCCAAGCGACATCCCATGGCAGGAGAAAATAAATATGATGGGATAGGAGATCCTTTCAAACTGTTGATTGAGGAAGCCCTCATGCAATAGAGGAACGAGATGATGGATAATTTCGCACAAATCCTTCAACGACTACTAACAAGTGATGCATCTTCTTCGAACGGAGGCGCTGCCCCCTTCAAGGTACAAATAAACTTTGATATTCCTATATTTGAAGGTTAATTAGACAAAGATGCTGTAGACAAGTGGTTGAATCTACTAGAAGGGTATTTTTCTGTTTATAAATTTTTGAATAGAGAAAATATTACTTTTGCGCTCCTCAAAGCCGTTCCCCATGTCAAAGATTGGTGGGAAAATTTCTATGAGCAAAAGGAAACAAAGGAAACCTCATTATTTTTAGTCACGGCCACTTGGGAATCCTTCAGGGATGATATTAAGGAACAATACTACCCTGTCGGCAGTTATGACGACCTGTATACCAAATGGACCACACTGCGGCAAGAAAGAGACCAAGCAATGCTAGATTTCACAAATATCTTCCATACCTTGCACACCAAGTTGGG
This sequence comes from Picea engelmannii, assembly GCA_009831015.1. Taxonomy (NCBI): domain Eukaryota; kingdom Viridiplantae; phylum Streptophyta; class Pinopsida; order Pinales; family Pinaceae; genus Picea; species Picea engelmannii. Next base: position 42,333 of record ML853274.1, on the reverse strand, counting down.
CATCAAAGATTCAGAGCGACATCTGGTGCTCAAGTATCGCGGTGCTCTGCATAGATACATCCAGACCGAAATGGAATTTCTGGACATCTCATCCTTGGGCGCAACCTACCGATATATTGTCAAAATCGAGCAGAAGCTCAAATAAAAGACGCGACAATTTGGGCCTGGGAACCCCTCACAACAAAATCCAGGAAAGGGTGGCCTAAACCCATTGAAAAAAGGACAGAGAAAAGATGGACAATATCAGGATAACCAGTACAAGCCGCAAGCAAAGAAGGACACCGAAAAGACAAAGAAAGATACCAGGAAGTGGTGCAACTTCCATAAGAGCCCTTGGCATAACACTGTTGACTGTCGCTCAAAGCAGTTGCTGGTGGCCGAAGTGAAAGCCTATGAATCAGATGTGGATTCTGACTCTGAGACAAAACCAGAAAGGGGAATATGGATCATTGACGCAGAACCCAGTGCCACCGTTGGTACCACCAAGCTCCAGCTTGGTGAACCAGACTAGCCAGAAGAAGGATAACACCTCTTCCATTCACAGATGTGGGTAAAAGGCACCCCGCTGCACTTCATTGTTGATAGTGGTAGCTAGAAGAACCTCATCTCAGCAGAGGTCGTCAAGTGGTTGGCCCTACCAACAACGTCGCACCCACAACTCTACAACATTGGATGGCTCCGCCAAGGAAGTGATCTCCACGTCAACCAATAGTGTCGACTGTCGTACGTCATCAAGCCCTTCAAAGACGAGGTATTGTGTGATGTTTCTCCTCTCGAAGTTTGTGATATTCTTTTGGGCCAACCTTATTTATTGAAACGTCATGCTATATGTGAGTCTAGGCCTCGAAGTGTTATTATTACTTTGAACAAGAAATTGTACAGGATACCCGAGGTAGTCCCACCTAGTGTTATTTCCTTGATCTCTATTAAGCAATGCAGGAAGGTCATCTCTCAGACGGGGAAGTTTGTCTTCTTCGTGATTCACTCTCAGAATAAGCGAAAGATCGCAGCCACATCCAGGGTCTCTACGGCCGACCTCTCCACACAACAGAAGCAAGTAGATAAGGTCGTGGACAAATACTCAGATATCTTCTCCTCACCTACAGGGGTACCTCTGCACTGCCAGGTCAAGCACCCCATCGATCTAACCCCCAACGCACCGCTGCCCAATGGGCTAGTCTATCATCGCTCTTTGTTAGAGAATGAGGAGATCAAGCGACAGATCCAAGAACTGCTCCACAAGGGGCACATCCACCCCAACTCATCACCTTACGGAAGCCCAATCGTGCTGGTACAGAAGAAAGATGGAACCTAGTGACTCTGTATTGATTACCGGGCTTTGAATAAAATCACTCTCAGAAACCGGTACCCGATTCCCCAAATCGATGACCTCCTTGATCAACTCATGGGGGCCAAATACTTTAATAAGATTGATCTGAAGTCTAGCTACCACGAGGTCCCGATAGAATAGACAGATGTATGGAAGATCGCCTTCAAGTCAAAGGAAGGAATTTTTGAATGGTTGGTCATGCCCTTTGGTTTGAAAAATGCTCAAACCACTTTCATGAGGATGATGGACGATATCCTGCGACCATTCACCAATACTTTTGTAGTGGTGTGTCTGGATGACATTCTAATTTACAACAAGACTTGGGCTGAACACTTACAATATATTCAGCAGGTTCTGCACACCCTGCGGCAGCACAAGCTATACGCAAACCTGGAAAAATGCTCCTTCGGCATGGATAGGGTCCATTACCTGGGCTATATCATTGATCAACATGGCGTACATGTGGATCCGACCAAGATCCAAGTCATTCGTGACTGGCCAGCCCCAACAACACTCACTGAGCTTCAAAGCTTCTTGGGACTTGCTAATTTCTACCACAGGTTCATGTTGGGTTTCTCCCATATTGCATGGGCCCTCAGCCAAATAAACAGGGGTGGTGGTAAGGCGAAATTTGCGTGGGTTCGGTCCCAACAACAAGCGTTCGATGATTTGAAGCAGCGCTTGTGCTCAACCCCAATACTTTCATTACCAGACCTGCAACATCCCTTTGATATCGAGACAGATGCTTTAGACTATGCTGCGGGCGCCATTCTCACTTAGCATGACCACCCCGTGGCCTATCATATTGAGACACTATCAGATACTATCCGTAAGTACCCTACTTACGACAAAGAAATGTACTCCATTGTGCAAGCATGCCTCTAGTGGAGGCATTGCATTCTTGGGAAGGAGACAGTCATCCACACTGATCATAAGCCACTGCAGTTCATGCAGACAAAGGGAAAATTACAGAATGACCACCATCAAAAGTGGTCCACATACTTGCAACAATTCCACCTCAACATCAAGTTTAAAACATGAAGCACCAATCACGTCGTTGATTGCCTCAGTAGACCGCCATTTGCGGCACTCACCGCGGTGCTAGACTCTTGTGGCCATGAGACATCTAGATGGCCCCAACTCTATGAGACAAACCCTGACTTCACTACCACCTACCAAATGTTGGGTGCAAATGCAGTTGTCGATAATTTCCATCTTTAGGATGGGTTGTTGTGTCGTTTGGACCATATCTGTGTTCCATCAAGTGAGTGAGTGAAGCTGATCTGGGAATCCCACTACAGTCGGGTGGCAGGACACTTCGGCGTTGAAAAGATAGTGGTGATGCTACAAAACTATTAATACTGGCCGAAACTTCGATAGGAGGTCGACAAGTATATCAGGGCCTGCACTGCCTGCGCTATTGCCAAACCGACCACTAAGAAACAAGGCCTGTACACCCCTCTTCCTACTCATGATAGGCCATGGGAATCCATCTCAATGGACTACATGTCGGGACTCCCATCCACCAAGCGGGGAAATGACTGTGTTTTTGTGGTCGTTGATCGCTTTTCTAAGATGGCGATTCTGGTTACCTACAAGAAGAGCATCACAACAGAGGCCATTGCCAAGATCTTCTTTGAATGAGTCTGGGTACATTTTGGAATCCCACAAACCATTGTCTCAGATCAGGATAGTCGATTTCTCAACACATTCTAGTCGAGCCTTTGGTCACTGCTGGACACCAAGCTCACCAAAACCATGGCCTTCCACCCCCAGATAGATGACCAAACCGAGGTTGTAAATTGAATGATTGTGCATATCCTTCGCATGTATAATTCAAAGCACCCTCACACATGGGATGAGAGCCTTCCCTATGTCCAACATAGCTATAACCGAGCCTTGCATAGCTCAACCGACCACAACCCCTTTCAAGTGGGGTTGGGATTCCAACCATTGGGTCCCATAGATGTTGTACTTCCCCTTGTGGTCACATCGAATGACTCATCTCCTGCTCCAACTGAAGTTAACAAAGCCACCCGGTTCATTGAGTGGATCCAGCACATCCGCCAATAGGTTCAGCATATCCTACAAAAGTCCAATGACAAGTACAAACAACACCATGATCAACATCGGGTGCCGCATAAGTTTCAGGTGGGTGACAAAGTTTGGTTGCACTTGCAGAAAGAACGCCTTACAAGACCCCATCGGAAGCTTCACCCACTCCATTATGGACCATACACTATCACCAAGGCCGTGGGGGATAATGCTTTTGAGCTCAACATTCCTCCTTTCCTTGGCTTGCACCCAATGATTCGATGTGGATCTCCTTCGCCCTTATTTCCCACCATTATTGGACACCTCATAAGTAGCAGAGCTAACACCAACATAACTCAACCCCGACTGCATACAAAAAGAATCCAATGATCATATTGTAGACAGACAGATGAAGGGCACTCGACAACAAAGGATCTAGCTTTATCGAGTCGTCAAAGCAGGGTAGCTCCTGCACCAAGGTAAGTGGCTCACCCGGGGCCAAATTCAACATAAATTTCCTCATCTATTGGGGGACCTCAACGCAATGGAGACCATTGATTCCCAAGGAGGGAGGATTTATCTAGATGGATATCGGTGGCCACCCAACTTTTCCAACTAGCTCAAAACAATTTTCTAACAATTTTGGCAATTTACTATTTTTAGCAGTTTTAACTTCCGGGGCCATTTTGAGGGCCTAAATGAAGGTTTTTGGGTATCGAGCTCCATGATTGAGCACCCAAAATGAATCTCCTCAACGATACCTTTCCAACAGGCTATCACACACTTAAAACAAAGATCGTATGCAAAAGTTACGACCCCGGGAAGTTGATGTACTAACTTACCCAAACGGGGCCCACATGACTTTTGGCGCTTCATCTCCCAGGGTTAGGTTTTTGGATGCCTAGGGTTTTTGGCATTCTTTCTTATTGTAAAAAGGCCTCCAAAGCCTCATTGTAACCTTCTTCTTGCGAATGCACGCTGCCATCACATCTCTTCTTAGAGATAAGCCACCACCATTCCAACAAGCTTGTTTCCGCTGCATTTTACAATTTCAGCTTATTTCGTTATTGAATAGAAATCCGGTTTTGCTGTATCTTTGTTTTTTTGTGTTAAGCACCTGTTAATAATCTGTATTCATTTCATTCTGCTCATAAAATCTAGATCAATAAAACCCATAGTTTTCAGTCACATTACTTTATGATTGAGTTCGAACGGTAACCACTCTGGGAGATTGTTATGGTGTTGGGTGAGTGTTCAAGGAGCGTTGAAGTCGTGGAGCACCATAGTACCTTTCAACTAAGCCCCGGGTTCTAGCCCTAGGTCATGTGTTTTAGAACTAGAAGTCACAGCTAGACTGTTGTAGATGTAAGCCTAATACCCATCAGAATATACATGATAATTTTTTTAAAGAGTGTGGCAAATGGATGTAAAACTTAGTTGAAGATGTCAATCACAAATCCTTCCATGAAATACACACCAAAAAGCAAGGCTTTGAATAGCTTTAAATCAAGTTTTAAGAGATATAAATGAGAGATGGAAGATTTAGCAAGAAAAGTGTAATATGTGTATCAGTTTACATCAGGTATTTATGGGACACATATGAAAGAAAACTCATTTGAATAAGAAATTCTTAATCCAAAGAGAAAAAACACTATGATCAATTTGCATACAATACCATAATAAATCATTTATTGCAATAAAGAAACAACAACATGATGAATCCTTCAACAAAGATTGATATCAAAGTGAGACATAAAAGAGATGATAGTAAGATAAAGACCAATTTCCACTATTAAAAGTTTCTTGGATATGGTCCATACATCAGGAAAATTTGCTACAAATGAAAACTAAAGATAAGAGTTTTCTCTTCAACCATTTGAACCTCTTCTCTATTGAAATGCCTCTTAAATAACCAAAATTATCAAAATAAAGACTTACAATTCTTCCCTTAACTTCCTCATAGGATTCCATGCCTAAGGGAAGTGTGTCAACATGTGTACAACCAAAAAATAACACACTGCTATTTTGAGGAAGATGTTGGCAACATATACAACAAGTCCTCAACAACTGACGATGTGTCTTTATGATTGCAACTCCTTGAGGCAGGTGGCCTTCCAAAGTGCAACTGATCCTCTAAGTGTTGGTATGAGCTCCCCTTGACACCTGAAAACCTCCCTTCCCTACAAAATATTCAAAAATCTGAGTTCTAAGCACCAAAACTAAGGCTTCATATTCTACAATGTTGTTTGTGGTTTCAAATTCCAATTTGAAGGAAATGGTTATGACTTCCTGAGAAGGATAAATGGACACAACTCCATCACCAACACTATCTTTGGAAGATGCACCATCAAAATACATTCTCCAGGTTTGAGCACCTTGTCTAGATGTCTCACATGTTATTGGTGACCGATTTTTTATTTCCAATGGTGACTAAGGAAAATCAGTAAGATGCAAAATGCTAGATCCTAAATCAATATCAAATACATAGATGGGATGGTTTGTTGGATTGCCTTCATAACTAATGATGTATGCAAGTTGTGCTTCTCTATAGAACCTTCTGTGTTCACCCCCAAAAATTGGTATGGTAGCATAAGAAAGATCCATTTGCAATGTCCCTCCTAACCTTTTGATCCATCATCTAAACAACAACATCCTAAACTTGGGAGGAACATCTACAACTAGAATATCCATGACTATGCTCTTCATAGGTAGTTGCAAAAGAGTGACAACTAAATCTTTAATAAATCCAAGACATTTTACTTTTCTTGAGTCAAAGGAATACAAATCATGATATTATTTAGTAATTTCTATTCCCAATTCATCCATGACGACCTTAGGCATCAAGTTGTGGGATGCACCTGAGTCCATAAGGCAATTGTGCAAGATTTTATCATGTACATTCAAAGAAGTGTAAAAGGGAGGAGAGGAGTCATCTCTGTCTTCTACCAATGGTCCCAATATAACTACAGGTTTCTCATCCTGCAAGTTAATTGAGTCTGTTGAGTGGGAAGAAGATTCAGGTTGCAACATTTTTGAAATAGATTTGTTGAAATCTTCATTTTTCATCAACTCTTGGAATGGGACATGAATTTTGATTTTCTGGATTACATTCTCAAAGTTAAAATAAGATTGGGACTTTGGAATTTCCTTTGTCTCTTGAACAAAAGATTTAATAATGGGATGATTGTTTTGTTCTTCTGTTCCTTTATTTGGTGCAACCACTGTTTTGGGAGGGGTATCTGATTTTTTAGGCTGATTAGATGTACTTGGTTTTCCCTCCTTTTTTTTTGACCTCAAATTGTATTTGTTTTGATTTTCATTCACTTTTTCTCCTTTACTTAACTCATTAAGCTGATTACTCATTAAATACTCTTCATAAGTAGATTGGGTTAAATGAGGAGAAGTAGAAGGTGACTTGACATGTAAAGATGCAATATGTATAACATGTAGTCTTGGAAAAGGAGGAGTATAAGGTGGAGAAATTGCAAATTTAACAGAAGGTGGCTGGGGCTTGGATGAAGCTGGGGAAATTTCAAGAGAAATTGAGGTTGCTTCTTCTTTAGCTACTGAAAATTTAAAAGAATTGGGAGAAGGAGAACCTAAGAAAGGAAAATCTTCCAAACTTTCAAGTCTAAACCACTGTACAATTTTAGGGGATGCAAGAAAATCAAAATTTTCTAGATATTCTTCTTTCATCTCAGAAGAAAAAATTATATATTCTACAGGAAAATCTCTTAGTTCTGACTTTACAGGAGTTTCAACAATAGGTGAATGAGAAACATGAGAAACAACAATTGGTGTATGGAAAGCAGAGTCAGGTAAGTCTCCAGAAGTACCTAAAAATTTAGAAGAGGAGGCTCCTTGCAAAGCTTTTCCCTTCTTTATTATTTGTTCTCGATTAGGTTCAGGTGTGGCCATAGGTGACTGTGGATTAGAACTCATGTGCCTACCCTTGGGAGCCACAACTGAACTTTGAATTCACTAGTTGCACTATGCAGTGTTTACGTTTATTGATTTCTGTGCACCAATAAAATCAGTAGTGTTTTTGGCCAACAACCCAAGGAAATATCTTCAATCTGTTCCTCGACAACGATGCCAAAAATGTTAGCACTAGAAGTCACACCTAGAATGTTGTAGATGTAAGCCTAATACCCATTAGAGTGTAAAGGATAATGTTTCGAAGAGTGTGGAAAATGGATGTAAAACTCAATTTAAGATGTCAATCACAGATCCTTCCATGAAATACACACTGGCAAGCAAGGCTTTGAATAACTTCAAATCAAGGTTTAAGAGATATAAATGAGAGAAGGAATATTAGTAAGAAAAGTGAAATATGTGTATCAATTTACATCATGTATTTTCGTGACACATATGAAAGAAAAGTCATTTGAATACGAACTACTTAATCCAAAGAGAAAAAACACTTTGATCAATTTGCATACAATACCACAATAAATCATTTATTGTAATAAAGAAACAACAACATGATGAATCCTTCAAAAGATACTGATATCAAAGTGAGACAAAAAAGAGATGATAGTAAGATAAAGATTGATTTCCACCATTAAAAGTTTCTTGGATATGGTCCATACATCAGGAAAACTTTGCTACAAATGAAAACTAAAGATAAGAGTTTTCTCTTCAACCATTCAAACCTCTTCTCCAATTACAATGCCTCTTAAATAACCAAAATTATCAAAATAAATCTTTACAATTTGTCCCTTAACTTCCTAAGAGGATTCCATGCCAAAGGGAAGCGTGGAAATATGTGTACAACTAGAAAATAACACACTGCTATTTTGAAGGAATATGTTGGCAATGTATACAACAAGTCCTCAACAACCGATCTGTCTTTATGCTTGCAGCTCCTTCATAAAAGTGGCCTTCCAAAGTGCAACGATCCTTTGAGTGCTGGTATGATCTCCCCTTGACACCTGACAACTTCTCTTCATTCCAAAATCTTTAAAAATTTGAGTTCCCAGCATAGCACTGCAAACTGTCCTAAAACAATCAGTTCGCAGTGCCAATGAGTCCAGGCACTGCAAAATTTCCTGTAGAACCCTGTTTTCTTTGCAAAAAGTTTCAAATCCTTAAAGCTTGTACCGGTGGTAGTGTAATTCTTTAGATATGATACAAACTTATTACCTCCTGATATATCCTTGAACAAAACACAAAAAAATGTTAAGTTTAGTTCAAAAGTCAAAACCATCATTTAGTGTTGTAACTGCATGCAACATAAAACCTTGACAAAAATGATGCTGGTTTAGAAGATCATCTTGTATTTATTTTTTTGTTCTGAAACTCCTTATGGTAGCCACCTTGGAAAACATATCTAAGTTCCTCTTGCCCACTTCTTCTCTGAAAGGTTGTAACTCTGCCTTTAATTTTCTGATTTCAGCTTGGCAGGCTCTATTCTGCCTATGTACATTCTTGAGTTGCTTGTGAAAGGGAACAAACCTTATAGCCATGAACCTTGCCTTATCAATTGTCTCCTCATACATATCCAACATCTCCTTTAGCTTTATCGTGGAACCCAAATCTTCCTTCTTCAGCTTGTCAATTTCATCTCTTACTTCCTTGAGCTGCCTCCTGAGCCTTTTGAAGGCAGGGTTACTTTCATGATGAGGAGTGCTGATGTCGGTAACCTCTATGGGCTTCTTAGAAGACTAAGATTTTTATTTTTCTTTAGCTGAAGTCTCTACTATATCGTCCTTCATGGGAACATGTTGTCTGGCTACTAATCTAGTAAAGGGTCTTCTAGGTTTGACTTTGTCTGCAGCAACTGGTGGGGAAAAGAAAACATTTTTCTCTTTTAAGCTTCTCTATTTTCTTGAAGTAATATCCATGGGGGTAGGTTCTGCCATAGGTGAAACTTCTACGTTAGGAGGTTTTTAGGGACCACCTTCTTCTGTTTCATTAGTAGCTTGGAAATATTTATCCCTCCTAGTCACCCTCTTCTTCTTGCTTGAATATGAATGCACAGTCCTCTCAACAAGAGTAGGAGTTTGTCTTTTGGACTGTGGTGTAGGAGGAATATCTAATTGAAAATGTGATGTAGTTAGGAAATTTTCCCAGTCAGTGTCAGTTTTCTTTAAATCTTCCATTACTAACATCTTGATTAGAACAGAGTGAAAAACACTGGTGTCTACCTACTTTGACTTAGCCTAGACTCTGTCTGACATCTTTCCAATACTCCTGAAAAGATAGAATGGAAGGTTCATGGATTATTTTCCAGTGAAGTGTAATAGTAATCTGATGTGGTATTGGTATACCATATTGAACCTTCCTTCACATGTGAAGTACCTTTGGATGACCTTGAGAATCTTATCAAAACATTCTAGCATGTGACTTCTGGGCACTCCTTTAGATAAGTTGTCTCCTTGATATTTGACCTTAAGGAATTCTTTGGAGAAAGAAGAGTTTAATGACATGGATTTAAACCACTTCTCACCACAATTATGTATCTCTGTAGCTACATAGATAGAATGCTCAGAGAATTCAAACTCCAACATCCCCACCTTAGTCTTTGTCCCATTAAAATTAAGTGCAAACACCTTGGCCACTTCAGGATGTATTCTCTGTATCTTTTGACAAAAAATGAGACAACCCACCCTTTGGAAAGTTCCTTGAACGATGGTTCAGAGTTGATGAGTTGCATGTCATATGGTTCAGTTCTCACAATATCTCCCCCCTTGTGAGTCTTTATGTTTTGCTGACTGTCCATACTTATTGTTTGAAAAACACTTTTTGTAACTTCTTATGACAGTTGTTGTATGAAATATAGAGTAAACATGGATTTTAGGGTTTGATAATAGAGCTAGTGTGCTTGGAGTTCACTTGTCTGAAATCTTGTACACAACAATGGTATGAAGTGGAGAAAATTTCAAATAGGAATGATAAAAGACAAAACATCTGAGCCTTGAGTAAAAGTGCAAACAAAAAAAAGATGCAACTCTGTAACAACAGAGGGTTTGCAGTGCTAGTATGTGTTCGTAGCGCTAACCTGCAACAAAATTGAGTTCGATTTTATGAAGGATTGAACATACTTTTCATGTCTAAGAGGGAGCCTATAAAAACTGGTTAAAACCTGGGCCTTGGACCGATTTCAAAATGACAATGGTTTTAACAATCCAAAGACAAAGGATTCACAATGCCAATTCACAACGTGCAATTTGTGGTGCAGGGTTAAAATTGACAGTTCGCAGCACAAAAATATCTGTGGGAAAAATGACTTGTTTGCAAAAGGGAATTGTAGGAGGATCCTGAGATAACAACTTTGGCCAATGAGCAGGTTTTAGAGCTTCATAGTAGTGGGTTTGAGAGTTAGCAACACATGAACATTTAACAATTCACAACGCCAACAATACATAACAACTCTACTTCCTCAGTCAACCTTTAAGGAGAATGCAAATCGTCACAGGGTACCTGGTAATGTATGAATTTAGGCTGGTGTTTTGTGAACCTGAGCTGGACTTAGAGGGAGGCATCCAATCTTGAGCAATCTTCTTCAGCCAGTTCACAACGTGTTGAGGAAAATATATGAAATGATCTTACTCAAGTATTTTTCAGATTCTTCTTGGCTAAATAAAAATAGATGGGAATCTCACCCTATGTTTATAGCCAACAAAAATAACATCCTAACTCACAAGTATTAATTACCAGTGCTTAGGCTAGTCTTTTATCAATAAAAATCTTGCTGGAAATTTACTTTTTATGTAATTTTCTGAATATAATAGTTGCTGAAATAAATGTAAAGACAAAAGTAAAGACACCAAGATGATAATCGAGACAGATGAAACATAAAGCAATCCTTTATTTCATTCCAATTCACCAAAGAGTCATTCTTTTACAAAATTTCATGCAGAAATTTAGGACCAAAGTCCAACTTAGACATCCCCGATGGAACATACAAAAGGACCTCCGATAGAAAATAAAAAACTGAACTCTAAAAGCTGGATCAACTTGCCACATATTGCTTCCCGCTCGACTCCGCATAATAGCCTTTGTCAGTCATGAAAACTAATTCACAAACAAACAAGTCTACACAGACTATTAAAGATAGATCAACACCTCTGAAAAACAAGTGTCTGAATGATGTAATTCAACCCCGAATCTTGCTGTCCACAATAAGACCCTGCTATTATAAAAAGAATTAGGCTTGTGATAAATTAAGGAATGAATGAAAACTGAACTATCTCAGCATAAACTCAAAGAGAAAACCTTAGTATGCTTCTCCTTCTATCCTCGATTGTTCCTCCTTTTCCTTTTGTCTTTAAACAAATTAGAATTGGTTGAAGTAGTTGAACCAACTCATTAGTGAAGTTAATTAAAAGACTCAACCAACTTTTAGTTAAGGAGAAGAGTAATAATCATAATAAGGGCCTTTTAAATAAATAATAACTAGTAGGTGGGACCCCTTGTGACTCCATTTATCTCTTAACAATCATAACATAAATAATTAATTAATCAAAACACCTCCTTGTGAATCCCATCATCACATGCACATATTGACAATTTATCTCATTTATATTTAACATTGTTTTAAAAAATGCATTACTCATATATCCAAAAATAAAACACGCTGTCCAAAATCCTGAAGTCAACTGTCATTAACCATAGATAAAAAAAAAAAAAAAACTCAAAAGCCAAATTTCCCACTCTGAGATGCAATCTTTCCTTGATTGCTGCTGTCACCCTTCGATTTTCCTGAATTTTCCTTTGGCTGCGCTAAGCCTTTAGGCCTAATTTCACTGATTATGTGAGAACAATCATCCCTCAAATGCATCTAGGAAGACACAGATTTGTCATAGCCATTGGAGGGTGAGGAATGGGCAGCAATGGATTTTCCTTTATCAGGGGAATAATGAGCCTCAATTTTCAATCTTTTTCTAGCATGAGAGGACTGCACTAGTGAGTGGTCAGGGGTAGCTTGGACAATTTGATTGTTAGGAGGAGGAGCAGGCAAAGACAAATTGGGCCAACCACGATGTTGGGAGACTGCCAGGTGGACAATCTCTTGCCATCCGTCATTTTAGGGAACCTCGGGTTGCAATGAGACATGAGGGGGCATAGGAATACTCGGGGCTTGTCGAACTTGGAAGGGAGGCCTTTCAGTACCACTCCTTTCTCAATCCAATTGAAAAATATGGCTTGAAACAACTTGCCTAACTCTTGTGAGTCAACGCCAAAACGTATGGAGAACCTTGTCCTTCTTGGGCCTTTGTTCCAATTACCTCTCCCTCTTTTTCCTCTGCCACGGCTACCTCGACTGAAAAAATTCATTCCAGCATGCATGATTGATTAGCAAATAGTCTTTTAAATAACCATACATGTCAACTCTTTTAAAAATATGAAATAGATTTTGGCTCAACAACGTATCCGACTCATGCAATCCAATCCATACTAATTGTTAAATTGTTTGTCAATGAGCAGGGGGTGAACAAAGGGTTCTGGGATATGCGAGGGGATTGTATTGAGCGAAACATGATATAATGAGGGGGAAAAAGAACATGGTTACTGCTCAAAGATAACAACAATCAACTGTAATGCAAACCAAAGAAAACATTCACTGTAATCCAACGAATACAATGTAACTTCCAACTGCTTCAATAACAAATTCTCCTTCACTGTAATCGATTTTAGAATAGGGAGTGAAAAATGAATGTGGGAAGGCGATGGGGTTGTAATTAGCGAAAAGAGAAATAATGGTAGGGAAAGAGAGCGAATACTGTTCATAAAATTAATTAAGTGATTCATAAACCATTATGTAAAAGGAAACACCTCAACCAAATGACCAGTGAGACCCAAAACAATTACTGTGTAAAGTTCAAACAATTCTGTGCATCAACTTGCTCACTGTAATAAAATATTTGACACAGTGCCATCAAACAAGACAATTTGCATTCCACAACCCCTTGTAGAGGAGCTCTACTTTTCTCATCTATCCATTTAACATTTAAGCAATTTCCAAATGAATACATAGTCAAATACTTCCACTCTATTGATCAACCACTGCCAATTATTTCAATCATCAAATGCAGACATAAAAATCGCGCTCGATTATGTCTTTTAACTCATTTAATAATTAAATTGCAATGAGTTTATACTGTCACAACACTTGTGCCTATCACTGTTAAAATACATGATATTCACTTAACATTCACAATGGAAAGTCAACATAATGATCCATATTTATCTTGCAAAGATTCTGGATTGCTATTTAAACACGCAGATAACAATCACGACTTTAATTCACGCTATGCTGTGAAATATACAACCATTCAAAAAAACATAATTGCATTTATGTGACTGTATAGGTCCAATTTTTCTTTGACTCTAAACATTCAAAATGCTGGGCTATCCATCTGACACAACGAGGCAACAACAACATGACCGACCTCATAATACAAATAATCGAAATGCAACAAAGCCATGTTTAAAACTCTATGACTATCTCTGAGTGCACAACCCAAAAAAATATCCATAACATACACAGTGGGCAGCCATACCATAAACATCATGATGCAACATTCCCATTTGACAATTTTAAACAGATAGTCACAGTATCATTAAATCAACCTATCATGTCGAGTTATCAATCCACTACAAAGAGGCAACAATAGTATTGCTCGAATTAATCAAATTGCAACAAAACCATACTGTGTAAAAAATTGTGCCCATTCTTGACGACGCAATCAAATAACCGTACATACATAGTGAATGGAAATTCCATAAGCACCCTGATTTCAATAATCATTTGGCCATTAAAAACTCACAATTATAGTAATCATTGATTCATGCTTACAGGAACACCACTCATACCAATGCATAAAGCGTGAAGCATAATTGTGCATTGATCAATTAAGAACAATGTTGGGTTATCAATTTAATAAACGCAAGGACAATGAATATGTATTTGATTTAACAACTCATTTCAATTAACCATGTTGAGCTCATCCATCCAATAATAACAATTGCATTGACTAGATGCCAAAACCAACACCACTGTCATATAATCAACTTTGGTCGAGTCGGTAATCAACTCTGTCGACAATACATACCAATCTATAACAACCAATAGCAAACCCAATAGGCCACAATGGTCTTCTCTATCAACCCTTAGACTCGAGGAGTTAAGGGCTTGGCCTGTGGCCAACACAGGGAGACTAAAGTCGACTCTTCGCAATGGTGAAAACCTCCGAGACCAACGGTGCATAGACAAAGAAAACCACAATTTATTTCACAGACAGGGTGACAAATCCTGCGACAGGAGAGGCTATGAACATAGGAGAAAAGCTCTAATTTGACATGGTAATGATATTTAACACACACAGGGTATAACCCTCATGGCTCTCCAGTCAACCAACTACAACGCTGAGGTGCAAACAGGGTCGAGAAGAAACAATATAACCCACTGTGTGACCATTAATAGTGACAACAACCCAATGCCCAATTGAACAAAACACAGTGTATCAAAGCGCTTCCAACCATTAAACCCCATAAAATCCAAAGACTGAGTATGATGATATGAATGCGTGAAGAGAACCAACCACTCAAGACCAAACAAAACCCTCCTACTAAACCAGTAAGGATGACAGAGAGCCTTTATGGCTGCTAACACCGAGGATGACTAGTAACACTGTGACTTCAACGTTATTGCATAGAAACCATCAACGCTTCATTCCAAATACACAAGTTTACACAGTTGCAATACTTAAGGAAAACACAACCCATACATTCGAGCCCATATCTATTTCATAAACAAAGCAGACTCATGGATGGCCAAAAAAAGACATACCTATAATCCAAGCACCTTAAACATGAGCTGGCTGAGTGGTTCCTCCCTGCTTGAAAATCATAGCATAACCACAAAAACAAAGTTGAACAATAACCCGACTAGGGTGGCGGCCAGTGGAAGGAGTAAGGGTGATGTGCAGTAAATGCACGTCGCCTCCACCCTCAGTCAATTAATTCATTAGTACATGCCAACAATCTTCCATTAACCCAATTAATTAAACCATTTATCAAAACCATCAACCATTAATACCAATATCACGACCCATATCAACTTATGCCATAACATAATCCCAATGCATATCAACTATATAACTCAATAAATTGCATAGCTTTTAACTTAGTAGCTAGGATAACAACAATCCATGTAGTGTAGTGTATAGCATGGTTTAGTTCCTTCCCTTTGCTCTTATATTGCTTTTGCCTTTTTCCAATTGCTTGTATATGTTATTGCTAACATGTTTATTGTGCATGTCTCCTAGTAATAAATCCCAATAATAGATAACAATGATAACACGGATAAAATAGGCCATTGTAAAATAAAACTTGAGCCTAGAGCAACAAAAAAACAAAGAACATGCCTTATCCATCGCAAATAAACCAAGATTATATCACCATGTAAGCAATGTCGAACAATATCACAACATCAAAAAAGAACCAGACTTGATCTCCAATCTACAAGGGGGTCCCACCTACTAGTGTTATTTAGCTTTTATAATAATAGGCTTTAGAAACACTTTGCGGGCAAAACTTCGTTGTGATTTTAATCATCAACACAATGCTAGTTTTTAGTGCCAATATGCAACACTAATTTTCAAATTCTAGTAGCAGGCTTCAAGGAAACTGTTAGAGTTTTTCCCTTGACATAATATTTGAAAATCATATTGAATGAAAGTGCGAAAGACAATCAAATCTCCCCTGACATGTTTCCAAATTGCAATGATGAAAGATAAGTGCATGAGGTACTTCTTAGTACACTGTGAACTTTTAGGTGAGTTGGCAACAAATATATCTGATCTCTGAATTGACCTCTAAACGGTTGGAAAGTGACATAATGGAAACTTGTGTACACCTTTGAGACAAGACATATCATGATGATGATGTTTTAGACCAAGAGTGTGACCCATGTTGACCCTTATTCTTATGATGATGAATAATCCCATGACACTAAGGCTCTAAAATGAGACTTAAAAAATACTATGCTTATAGAAAAACCAAAAATTTGATTTATGACATGAAATATACCCCAAAGGCTAAGACTTAAAGACCCTATGACTCAAAACAAGACAAAACCAAAGTGTTTTGACCCCTACACATCCTATGTGCTAACATCTAGCTCCACAGGGGATGGAGACCTCCCTGTGAGGCTCCAAGAATATGCAGTTCCAGTGCCTTATCCATTGGGCTAGGAGTCATTATTAAAAGAAAACAAAACCAACTAAATACTGGTATTTACAATGAAATGAAGCCACTCATGGCTTTTAGAAAAAAATATCTCTTTAGAAAATTCCCATTGACTGGGCCACCAGGAAATTCAACATCTTCCAAATTCTGTAACTTAAAAGTATTAGTTTGCAAAACTTCAAAATTTTTAAAAGGACCGACTCAAAGGGATTCAAATTTACCATGTTTTCCCTTATCTTTCCTTTGTGCATCCCATTTGAGTACCAAGTCTCCAAGATGGAAATCTTCCTTCTTCACCTTCTTGTCAAAAGCTTCTTTGATTTTTTGTTGATGGCTTTGTACTTTATCAAAAAGTTGTTCCCTGATTTGTTGTACTTCTACAAGTTGATGCATCCTCCCGATCATGTCATCTGATTCCCCTTCTTGATCTTGAAATTTTTTTTCCACAGGTAAAGCTAACTGAGCAGGAAAAACAACTTGAGTTCCATAGACCAACTGAAATGGAGTGGTGCCAATTGACCTCTTGGTGGTTACTTTGACTGCCCATAGGGAAAAATTTAGCTTTGAATCCCATGACTTCTTTTTATCCTCCAACATCTTTTTGATGATCTTCACTAAGCTTTTGTTGGAGTATTCTGCTAAGCCATTACCTTGAGGGTAATATGGAGTAGAGTGGATAAGCTGAATCCCAAATTTTTAAGGCTGCAACATTATCAGTAAAAAATTAGTTAGGACAACCAAACCTTGATAAAATGTCTTCCAAGAAGCTAATAACTACTTTGTGTGTTGCATTTCTAGTGGGAATGGATTCTATCCACTTGGTGAAGTAATAAGTAGCAGTCAGAATCCAACGATGCTGAGCACTTGAGGCTGGATGAATTTCTCCAATGAAGTCTAATCCCCACTGCTATAAAGGGATATTTACCACTATTGGCTTCAGAGGCAAATATTTGAGTTGTTGTTTGCTTGAGAATTTCTGGCATTTGTCACAAGTCCCGATCTTTGCACATACATCAATGAATAATCTAGGCCATAAGTACCCAACTCTAAGTATCTTGTACGATGTAGTCCTCAAAAAATGATAACCTCCACATAAACTCTCATGAAAATTAGTTATAGTTTGTTTTGCCTCTTATGGATCCAAACATCTTAAAAGAACCCCTACAAGATCTTTCCAATACAAAATATGATCAATAATGCAATACATGAATGCTTTAAGCTTCAAATCCCTCACTTTGGTCTTCTCAAGTCCAGTAGGAGGCTACAAATTTTGCAAGAAATAGATGAGGTCCTTGTACCAATTGTATTCTATCAATTTTGAGCTGATTTGCAAGCTATTGTTAGGAGTATCAATTTTATGATTCATAGAATTAACATTCATGAAATTAACTCCCAATGCTTTACAATTTGATTCAGTTAACGATCTAGCTAAACCTTGACCTTTCACCAACTTGGTGGGTTTCATCTCAAGAGAAAAATCCAAAATATTAGAAATCCACTTACTTCTTTTCCCATCTATATCAGGTTGACTCAAAATTTCTTTTACAGAGCTTGAAGGAACATAAGTAATAATTTTTGAGTGAAGAACATATACCCTGAAAGCTTTTAGGGCTTTGACCAAAGCATAAGCTTGTTTCTCCATGATGTCATATTTGACTTTAACATCTCTCAAAGACCTATTGAAAAAAGAAATAGGCTGCTCCATTCCATCCGAATTCTTCTGAAGAAGGACAACAACTAATGTATCATTTGAGGCAAAAGAAAAAAGAAAAAATTCCTTTGAGTAGTCAGGACTGATTAGAATAGGAGGATGAGACAGTGCTTGTTTTATTTTCTCAAAAGAACTCCTAGCTTCTGGTGTCCATTTTACTTCATTCCCTTTTCTCAACATGGTTGTGATAAATTTGACCAACTCAACAAAGTTAGATATAAATCTCCTCAAGAAGTTTATCTTACCTAAGAAGGACTGAATTTATTTCTTGGACCTTGGGAGAGACAAAATTTTGATAGCCTCTACTCTATTTGGGTCGATTTTTACTCCTTTAGCAGAGACAATATGTCCTAGCATCTTACCTTCTTTCATGGAAAAAAGAGACTTCTTGGGATTAAGTGACAACCCATATGTTCTGCACTTCAGGAACACCTTCTCTAAATGCTAGTAATGCTCTTGATCAGATTTGGAAAAAATTGTGATATCATCTAAGTAGATAACCACAAACTTGTCTTTCTCTCCAATAAATGCAATGTCCATTGCACGTTGGAAAGTTTCCCATGCATTCATGAGACCAAAATGCATCTTCTCATACATGAATGTACCCCAAGGAGTGGTAACTGTTTTTTTCCCATGTCCTCTGGTAATACAGAAATCTGATAGTAGCTCGAAAAATCATCAATCATTGACATCCTAACTGAGCTTGTCACCCTTTGCAAGATATGCTCCATTTTTGGTAAGGGGTAATTGTCTTTTTTGGAACACCTATTTAAGTTTCCGAAGTCAACACAAATCCTGATCCCACCATTCTTTTTTCTGACAGGGACCAAATTAGCTATCCAATTAGAATACCTCAGAGGTATAATGATCTGGGCATCAAACAATTTTTTGATCTCTTTCTCCATAATGGGAAATAACATAGGGTTGATCTGCCTTAGTATTTCTCTAAAAGGTTCAATATCATCCTTCAAAGGTATTCTATGCTCAATGATTCTAGTATCATAAGTTTCCAAGTCCTCATACTTCCATGCAAAAATATCAACAAATTCTTTCAACAGTTTGATATATTCAACCCTTTGATTTTCTAACAAACTCTAGACAGTTTGACATATTTAGGTTCCTCTTCAGTGCCTAGATTACACTATCATACTAACATTTTCACTTGACCCACTCACCTTCACAACCACATCATTGTTATCAAACAATATCTCTAAGGGAACCAACCCTTTAGGAATACGATTGCTAGGAAATTGAACAATTTTCTAATCTGCAATCTTATTCAGAAATTTATCAGCATGCATATTTTTATCATCATTTGGATCTTGATCAATATGAAGAGCAGAAAATTCATCTACTATTTCTAAAAACCTCTTTAGTTCTTGATCATCTTCAAAAAACTTCCAATGCTTGACATTATCAGGTATAGAAGGTCTATATTTTACCTCAACATCATACTTAAGTCTAGGAGGTAGTGGGATTTAAAAATTACTCGCAGAAACAACTAAGGAATCAACCAATGTACTATTCTCTCTGGGAACGAAAGATATGTTGAAGGCCAAGAAGAAGTTTTCAATAAGGTCCATACCTCATTCTTATAAGGTCTCATTCTTGGATGCTTTTCTTGATATATATTTCTGATTTGATGCACAATCAACTCCACATCTCCAAAAACCGATAATTCTTCAATTTTCATGTCCTTTGCAGCTCTAAGCCCCAAAACTAAGGCATCATATTCTGCAATGTTGTTTGTTGTTTCAAATTCCAATTTGAAGGACAAGGTTATGACCTCATGAGAGGGAGAACTGAACACAAATCCAACACCATCACTATATTTGGAAGATGCACCATCAATATATATTCTCTAGGTTTAAGCACCTTGTCTAGATTGCTCACATGTTGTTGGTGACTGATTTTTTATTTCCAATGATGACTGAGTAAAATAAGTAAGATGCAAAATGCTAGATCCTAAATCAGTATCAACCCCATAGATGAGATGGTTTGTTGGATTTCCTTCATCACTAATGATGTATACAAGATGTATGGTAGCATAATAAAGATCCATTTGTGATGTCCCTCCTAACCTTTTGATTCATGATCTAGACATCAACATCCCAAACTTGGGAGGAACATCTGCAACTACTATATCCATGACCATGCTCTCCATAGGTAGTTGAAAAAGAGTGACAACCAAACATTTAATAACTCAAAGACATTTTACTTTTCTTGAGTCAAAGGAATACAAATCATGACATGCTTTAGTAATTTCCAGACCCAATTAATCTATGATAGCCTTAGGAATCAAGTTGTGGGATGCATCTGAGTCCATAAGGAAATTGTGCAAGATTTTGTCATGTACATTCAAAGAAGTGTAAAAGGGAGGAGGGGATTCATCTCTGTCTTCTACCAATGGTCCCAATATAATAATTGCAGGTTTCATATCCTCCAAGTTAATTGATTCTGCTGAGTGGGAAGAAGATTCAGGCTGCAATATTTTTGAAATAGATTTCTTGAAATCTTCATTTTTCATCAACTCTAGGAATGGGACATGAATTTTGATTTTCTGGATTTCATTCTCAAAGTTAAAATAGGATTGGGACTTCAGAATTTTGTTTTCCTCTTGAACAAGAGATTTAATAATGGGTCGATTGTTCTATTCTTCTGTTCCTTTATTTGGTGCAAGCACTGTTTTGGGAGGGAAATCTGATTTTTTAGGCTGATTAGATGTAATTGGTTTTCCCTCCTTTTGTTTTTACCTCAAATTGTATTTGTTTTTAGTTTCATTCACTTTTTCTCATTTACTTAACTCATTCAGCTGATTTCTCATTAAAGACTCTTCATAAGCATATTGGATTAAATGAGGGGAAGCAACTATGTCCCCTAGACAATGAATTTCTTGATCTGCTTCTTCATTATTTCCTTCTTCATCATCAACCAAATTTTTCTGGAGAGGAGTTTGAACCTTCTGATCCTCTCTATTTCTTTGATCTCTCTGTAGAATTTGAGGTGTTCTGTTTTGTCTTCTGAAATTATTTCTATTTCCAAAATCTTGAGTGTTTCTATTTGTTTTTCTCCCTTCAAGTTTTAATTTTTCCATTTCTACAGAAAGTGAATTAACCAACTTAGTCAATTCATCAACTTGGGGATTAATTCCTGAAGCATTTGAAGATGGGGCTTCTTCTTTTTGTTTTCTTCTATCCCTATCAGATTTCCCCCTTAACTTATCTATTGTCAATATGTTTGATTCAAACTCTAGAGAAACATCTTGCATATGGGCTAATGTTGTAATTCTTCTCTCTCTCAACAAAAGACAAAATTCCGGGTCAAAGGCGATTACATAGGTTATTTTAGTATAAGTTTTAGTAGGTTTGATCTTAGTAGGATTTTTTTTATACATCTTGTTATATCTCTTTGAAAAATATGACATTGATTCACCCTCTTTCCTTTTAAGAGCCCCAAATTCTGTGATGTAATATAATAAGTCTTTTTTGTCAGCCCAATGTCTTAAAAAGGCATCATCTAGGGATTCAATTCCAACAATTTATCAAGGAGCTAGACTTCTAAACCACATTCTGGCTTCTCCATCTAGACTTTGCACAAAAAACCTCATCTAGACATCTTCATTTTCAATATTCAAATTATCTGCATAACTGTAAAATGAAACAAGGTGTTCTTCTGTAGTGATATATTCCTCTCCTGTGAAATTAGCCCTATACTTAAGGTAATATCCTATTGGAAGAGCACTCATGGGTTGAGGAAGCACTAATGGTGCATACCTAGCAGCCACAATGGAATCCATTCTGTTATGAGGAGGATTAACCCCTTCCATTTAATTTGGAAAAGGAGGACTCTGACTTTTAGGATAAGTAGAAGGTGACTTGATAGGTAAAGATGCAATCTGTATAACAGGTAGTCTTGGAAAAGGAGGAGTATAAGGTGGAGTAAATTCAGATTTAACAGAAGGTGGCTGGGGCTTGGATGAAGTTGGGGGAATTTCAACAGAAACCGAGGTTCCTTCTTTTTTAGCTACAAAAAATTTAAAAGAATGGGGAGAAAGAGAACCTAAGAGAGGAAAATATTCCAAACTTTCAAGTCTAGCACACTTTTCAATTTTAGGGGATGCAAAAAAATCAAAATTTTCTATATTTTCTTCTTTCAGCTCAGGAGAAAAATTTGTATATTCTATAGGAAAATCTCCTAGTTCTGACTTTACAGGAGTTTCAACAATAGGTGACTAAGAAACATGAGAAACAACAACTGGTGTATGGAAAGAAGAGTCAGGTAAATCTCCATAAGTACCTAAAAATTTAGAAGAGGAGGCTCCTTGCAAAGATTTTTCCTTCTTTATGATTTTTTCTGGATCAGGTTCAGGTGCAACCATAGGTGATTGTGGATTAGACCTCATGTGCCTACCCTTGGGAGCCACAATTGAACTTTGTAGTCACCAAGTGCACCACGCAGTATTTTTGTTTACTGATTTTTGTGCACCAAAAAAATCATTAGTGTCTTTGTCCTTCAACCCAGGGAAATATCTTCAATCAGTTCCCGGACAACGACGCCAAAAATGTTAGCACTAGAAGTCACACCTAGAATATTGTATATGTAAGCCTAATACCCATCAAAATGTAAATACAATGTTTTAAAGAGTGTGGAAAATAGATGTAAAACCCAGTTTAAGATGTCAATCACAAATCCTTCCATGAAATACACACCAACAAGCAAGGCTTTGAATAGATTCAAATCATGGTTTAAGAGATATAAATGAGATATTGAAGGCTTAACAAGAAAAGTTTAATATGTATATCAGTTTACATCAGGTATTTCTGGGACACATATGAAATAAAATTCATTTGAATAAGAACTTCTTAATCCAAAGAGAAAAAAACACTCTGATCAATTTGCATACAATACCACAATAAATCATTTACTCTAATAAAGAAACAACAACATGATGAATCCATCAACAAAGACTGATATGAAAGTGAGACAAAAAAGAGATGATAGTAAGATAAAGACTAATTTCCACCATTAAAATTTTCTTGGATATGGTCCATACATTAGGAAAACTCTGCTACAAATGAAAACTAGAAATGAGATTTTCTCTTCAACCATTCAAATATCTTCTCCAATCACAATGCCTATTAAATAACCATAATTATCAAAAGAAATATTTACAATTCATCCCTTAACTTCCTCACAGGATTCCATGCCTAAGGGAAGCATGGAAACAAGTGCACAACCAAAAAATAACACACTGCTATTTTGAAGGAAGATGTTGGCAACATATACAACAAGTCCTCAACAACTGATGATGTATTTTTATGCTTGCAAATCCTTGAGGCAGGTGGAATTCCAAAGTGAAATTGATCCTCTGAGTGCTGGTATGAGCTCCCCTTGACACATGGAAACCTCCCTTCCCTCTAAAATCTTCAAAAAACCAAGTTCGCAATGCAACACTGCAAACTGTTCTAAAACAACCAGTTCACAACGCCAATGAGTCTAGGCATTGCAAACTTTCCTGTAGCAGCTTGTTTTCTTTGCATAAAGTTTCAAATCCTTGAAAAATGTACCAGGAGTAGTGTAATTCTTCCATATATTCTACAAACTTATTACCTCCTGATATATCCTTGAACAAAACACAAAAAGATGCTAAGTTTAGCTCAAAATTCAAAACCATCATTTAGTGTTGTAACTGCATGCAACATAAAACCTTGACAAAAATGATGTTGGTTTAGAATATCATCTTGTATTTATCTTTTTGTTCTGGCACTCCTTTTGGTATCCACCTTGGCCAACATATCTAAGTTCCTCTTTGCCACTTCTTCTCTAAAAGGTTGTAACTCTGCCTTTAATTTTTTGATTTCATCTTGGCAGGCTCTATTCTGCCTATATACATTCTTGAGTTGCATGTGAAGGGGAAAAAACCTCTTAGCCATGAACCTTGCCTTATCAATTATCTCCTCATACATATCAAACATCTCCTTTAACTTTATCCTAGAACCCAAATCTTCCTTCTTCAACTTGTCAATTTCAGCTCTTGCTTCCTTGAGCTGCCTCCTGAGCCTTTTGAAGGTAGAGTTACTTTCATGATGAGGAGTGCTGATGTCAATAACCTCTAAGGGATGCTTAGAAGAGTGATATTTGTCTTTTTGTTTAGCTGAAGTCTTCGTTGTATCATTTTTCACGGGAACATGCTATCTGGCTGCTGATCTAGTAAAGGGTCTTTTAGGTTTGACTTTGTTTGCAACAACTGGTGGGGAAAAGACAAGTTTTTTTCCTTTTAAGCTTCTTGATTTGCTTGAAGGAATCTCCATGGGGGTAGGTTCTGCCACCGGTGAAACTTATCTGTCATGAGGTTGTGAAGTACCACCTTCTTTTGCTTCATCAGTAGCCTTGAAAGATTTATTAGTTCTAGTCACCCTCTTCTTCTTACTTGAATTTGAATGCACAATCCTCTCAACATGAGTAGGAGTTTGTCTTTTGGACCGTGGTGTAGGAGTAATATCTAACTGAAAATGTGATGTATTTAGGAAATTTTCCAAGTCAGTGTTAGTTTTCTTTAAATATTCCATCACTAACATCTTGATTAGACCAGAGTGAAAAACACTGGTGTCTACCTGCTTTGACTTATCCCGGACTCTGTCTGACATCTTGCCAATACTCATGAAAAGATAGAATGGAAGGTTCATGGATTATTTTCCAGTGAAGTGTAATAGTGATCTAATGTGGTATTGGTATACAATATTGAACCTTCCTTCACATGTGAAGTACCTTTGGATGACCTTGAGCATCTTGTCAAAACATTCCAGCATGCGACTTATGGGCACTCCTTTAGATAAGTTGCCTCCTTGATATTCAGGCTTGAGGAATTATTTGGAGAAAGAAGAGTTTAATGACATGGATTTAAACCACTTCTCACCACAATTAGGTATCTCTATAGCTATAGAGATATAATGCTTAGAGACTTCAAAATCTAGCATCCCCACCTTAGTCTTTGTCCCATTAAAATTAAGTGCAAACTCCTTGGCCACTTCAGGATGTCCTCTCTGTATCTTTTGAAAAAAATTGAGACAACCCACCCTCTGGAAATATTCCTTGAACAATGGTTCAGAGTTGATGAGTTGCATGTCATATGGTTCAGTTCTCACAATCTCCGCCCCATTGCGAGTCTTCCTGTTTTGCCGACTATCCATAATTACTGTTTGACAAACACTTTATGTAACTTCTTATGACAGTTGTTGTATGAAATATAGAGTAAACATGGATTTAAGGGTTTGATAACAGAGCTGGTATGCCTAGAGTTCACTTGTCTGAAATCTTATACACAACAATGGTATGAAGTGGAGAAAATTTCAAATAGGAATGATAAGAGGGACAACAATTGAGCCTTGAGTAAAAGTGTAGACAGAAAAAAGATGAAGCTCTGTAAAAACAGAGAGTTTGCAGTGCTAATACCAGTTCACAACGTCAGCCTACAACTCAATTGAGCTCAATTTTATGAAGGATTGAGCATACTTTTCATGTTTGAGAGGGAGCCTATTAAAACTGGTTAAAACCTGGGCCTTGAACCAATTTCAAAATGAGGATGGTTTTAACAATCTAAAGACAGATGATTCACAATGCCAATTTGAAGCGCACAATTTGTGGTGCAGGGTGAAAACAGACAGTTCACAAAACAAAAATATCAATGGGAAAAATGACTTGTTTATAAAAGGGAACTGTAGGAGGACCTTGAGATAACAACTTTGGCCAATGAGCAGGTTTTAGAGCACCATAACAGTGGGTTTGAGAGTTAGTAGCACATGAACATTTAACAGTTCGTAGTGCCAACAATACATAACATCTCTACTTCCTCAGTCAACCTTTAAGGAGCATGCAAATTGTGAAGGGGTACCTGGTAATGTATGAATTTAGGATGATGCTTTGTGAACCTGAGATAGACTTAGAGGGAGGCATCCAATCTTGAAAAATCTTCTTCAGCCAGTTTTCAACGCTGGTCTACAGTACAAATTTGCAACGCCAATTTTCAAATTCCAGTAGCGCGCTTCAAGGAAACTGTTAGAGTTTTTCCCTTGACATAATCTTTGAAAATCATACTAAATGAAAGCATTGAGGACAATGAAATCTCCCCTGACATGTTTCCAAATTGCAATGATGAAAGAAAAATTGATTTTGTTGGGTTGCGAAAGATGATTGCAACTTTCGAACGAGGTGAGTTACTTTAGAGTCATGCAAATTGGTTAACAACATGTGACTTAACGATCGATGGGTTTATGCATGGTGTCATAGTGTGGAAGAATTTAAGGGCGTGAATATAACAAAATGAGAAAATGGGTTCAGTTGAATGCATGGAGAAGGTGACTCGACGAAGTTTTGTATATCACTGAGGTGGGTTGAAGGCATGATGTGAACAGGTTGGATGCACATTGCTTTGATGAGTCCATGTTAGGCTTCTCTAGGCATGGTTGCTGGGTCATGTTGTTGCATACTTTCGGTTGCAGCGATGGATGGATGTGACAGAATGTGTTGTGAAGCTTGACACGTTGGTGACGAAGGAAAACTAAGGTATAGAAAACAAACTCGGCTGGGGTGTGGTGACTTGGACGCATCACCTTTTTTGACTTAGTTGAAATTTAAACTTTCCCTTGAGCCACATCAAGGAGGTTT
>ML853274.1:0-15297 GCA_009831015.1 Picea engelmannii | reverse complement strand
TTGTGGGACAAGGTACCCCCTCTACAAAATAATTTCATTGCTTAGTCTATAAATTTGTTCATACTTTATTGCTTCAAATTGAAATATATGATCTCCAAGGAAAATACACATATTATTAACCACTATTATATAAATTTGTATAGCAGTCTACTCCTATATTTATACCCACATTGTCACTTATAATATGTATAACTTCTGATATAATATTTTCGAAGGAAATATCAAAATATTTAAAATATTATTACATTTAAATTTAAGGAGAATTTGTGGTGTGCGAAAGAACCAGGGGATACAAGAAAATTAAGATACTACAAGAAGGTGGCAAACCCTAATCTATAATATCAAAAGTATCTCTTGGGTTTTACTAGTGTAAAGAAGAAAGTCAACATTGCTAAAATAAGAACAAACTCGCATGAGTTGTATAGTGAAACTAAGTGTTGGACAATTCCCAAAACACTGTGGGACAAAAGAATCCATCAACTATGTGACTTTAAAGAGGGTTGAAGATTGAAAAAAAAAAACACTTTCTCTTAGAGTGCCATGTGTATACCCATATTAGATAACAATTTCAAAATGTTTGTACCAATATTGACCTTCCTAACCTTCTAAGTCATCAAAATTATGGTGATCTTAGATTTCTCCTCTTAATGCTTTTCAAGAACAGAAATAAAACTCTAAAGAAATCCATGTAATCTTTTTCCTTTCTTAAGCTTTGATAGACCAATTCTAGTCTCAATGGACGTTAATCATCATCATCATCGTCATATTATTTAGCATATCTAAAATCTAAATATAAATTACCTCCAAATCCCACTAAGAAAAATGTTGGCCATGGGTATAAATTTGGTTAACTTGATCCTTTGGAACATGAGGAGAGGGATTAGTTGTTGGTATCATTGCTTTTGAGTGTTTCCTCCATAGAACCAAGTAGATTCAAGGAGTTAAGAGATTGTAGGGGATCGAAACAGTTGCATTTGTCATTTTCAATGTTCTTTTGTTTCACAATTTGTATGTGTCGTGGACCTGGAGAACCTCTGGTTGGGTGATGGAAAACACCCAACATTCCCAATCATCGCGTGACACCAACGTATTTTGTTCAACAGCAAGGACAAACCGAATTACTCAACCCGGACAACACCTTCATCTTATCTCATTTGTTACTTAGTTATGTTTGTGTGTATCTTATACTTAGCTTGAACAATTAGGAGAAACCATTCATACACAAGTGCAAACAAAACATGTATGTGGGTGTCCAAACCAAAATAATACCCAAAAGACTTCTTTACACAAAACGGAACAATAGTGTGTCGATCCAAACACTCGTGCCACACAAAGAAAGTTTACATAAAGGAGCTTTCACTCTTTCACAAAAAACTTGTGTGAAAACATTCCAACTCATCTTCGATGAGCTGATTTTGTGTGCCCTTCCTTTTTCGCTACAGAAGAACAAACCTCTTCATACTTCCTCTCTACAATTCCTATGGTTCTTCCTTATTGCACTTTCCCCCTTTATCGATTCATAATTTCCATGCCTCATATTGGAGCGACCTCCCTTCCGCTACCACAATTATTTTGTTCCAATAGCTCCCTTCAAGATAGACTTGCTCAAACCTTCAATTCAGTTCTTCCCCCCAAGGAAGCTCAAGTTACCCTCCAGGGTCTACTTGTCTCCTTGAAGGGAGCTCGCCCTCCTTCTTGGTTGCTACCTTATAACTTCCAACCCGTGATTATGAAGAATTGTCTCCAACTCCAATATTTCCTTCCTTCCAAATGAATTTTATCCATTGGTTTATATAGGCATTATGCCTCAACCGACGCCCCCCTTCACCAAGGAGCCAATGCACCCCTTGGTCATTTTGTCCATTTTTTGTTTCTGAGTTGAATTGCCAAAGTGTGCACTCCCTTTGCCTGGGTGTGCTCTTCCTTAGTTGACTCGTTATTTCCTTCGCTTCAAGCACCTAAGTCAAGTTTTTTCCCACTTCATCGATTTTTCTCTTGGTTGGTATCCAATGCACATTTTTCCTTCATTTTTTCATCTCCCCTTGGAACGGTGTGTTCCCAAGGTGTTCAAGCTTCCCAACTCAAGTTCTTCGTTCATCTGGTTGGTTGGGTGCCTTCCTTGCCGAAGCATCCAAACGATGCCAACCAACCTTTTGTTTCAGTGGGGCGCCTAGCTTCCATGGATTTCCCACCTATCCCACAACTTCGATAAAGCTCCCAACTTAACTTCCTTCTCAAGCACTCATTTTGTGAAGTCATCCTTGGCATGACACACACCCAAGGATAATGAATTCAATATATAACAAGTCCTTCATCTTCAAAAAATGAATCGAGCACTCTCTTTCCCAACTTGTCTATCTGATCATGCGGTGGAGGAGCATGGGCACTCAAGTCAAATATTGAGGTGTTACGCCCTTACCCACTCAAAGTCATTTCCATCACAGTAATCCCAAAATTACTTCATCTATTGTGATCACCAATGACGTTCTTTCGCTGCTCTGTTGTGATCACAAGGTCCATTGCAACCTCAACCAGAACCAAAAAATGCCCAAGTGTTGAACCTTTGTGACTTATGGTACACCCATACTTCAACCATTCCTCTAATGTATCTGTACATTTCACACCCCAATTCATGCAATGGTTGTGTAGCTAGTCCAATTGTCACGTGTAAGTCTTGAGATGTACATCCTCATGTTGAAACTTAGTTGTTTTTGTCTACGTCCTCATCACATGCTCAACCCAAAAACACCAAGGAAATATCACACTTGTCATTGTCTTCATCCAACCTCGTCAAAAAGTTATTCCGCAACAATCGAGTGCTGCAAAAATGAATCTCTCTGCTCTTGAAGTATGACCCCTTCTCCATCTCGTTGTGCACTAGCTCGTCCAACTGTCGAATAAGTTGGGTGGTCGTTCCAACCATCTGACCACCCGCATGATGGCACAAATCCAATTCAAATCAATATCCTCCCATCTGCAACTTGACTCTTCAATGCAACAACTGGCTAAGGAAAACTCCCTTGCCCCATTATGTTGTGATGTCACTCCAAAATGAAGTTTTCTTTCAAACTTCATTAACTTCATTTATGTTGTGAAATTTATTGTCACTTCCTTCTATCATTGCATCTAACTCATCTCACGTCCAAGATATTTGAAACCTCAATGAGGTATGTCCACCACACATGTGACCAACTGAATTCACTCTCTTTACTCATGCCAAAAATTGTAGGATCCATGATACTTCCTTATCTCTACTACTACCGTGCCCTTCATGGAACTAAGGTTCATTTTGACAAGGTTTCCCAAGTCAAGTATGATCATGGTTTCATCAGTCAACCTCCCAACTTCTTCGTCCCCTACCCATGAAATTATCCAAGTGCATAAGTCTCACACATCCAATAGTCACTACCACACTACTTCATCATTCATGCTTCATTTCATCTTGTCTATATGAACATATGATCTATATGAGCCCACAAACTTCCTTCGCAAGTGTTCCAACATACTGTCCAAACGGTTCCAAGTGGAACAAGTCACCCAAAGACTTCCATGCCAAAACATGTCTAAGCCAATTCCTCTGTCAACTACAACCAATGATCCTTATATCTCTAAGTCATTTCATTATCATCCACAAGCATCCTGAGAACACACTACCTCTCCCATGTCCCATAACATGAGCAGGAGCGCATCACCCAATACCATGTCAACAATTACCTTGGACGACTCCTTGTTTCCTTCATTCACCTCTTGGAACGAATCGTCTTTCCTCTGCCAAGACACTTCATCGTTTGGATCTTCATTGTGACATTCAAGTCACCTCATGACTCAACCAATGTTTCTAAGGCACTCATGCAGCAAAGTGCCTCATCCAACCTCCTTGCAAATGAAATGTGACTAGCTATCTTCTTCATCGCAACGAGCACTTCATAAGAGATGTGGACAAAAATCCAACTCGTTCCCAATTTTTCACCAAATCTGTCTAAGTCCCCTTATGGAATTAACCCAATCATGTTGCTACAAGTCCCCATTCTCATTTTCCTCCCTCGAGGCACTCTAAAAATTTTCGAGACTCTAACAAAGTTTTCAACGCTTGGAACTCCCCAAGTTTGCGATTGGAATAGGTTTACCTTGTCTTCAGTGAAGTCTCCCCATTCACCCTTCAAAGGAACCAATGCAACAATCTATATCTTCCAAGATATTGAATCACTCATACTTGTTCATGGTATCTTCGACAACCTCATGGTTCAATCCTTCATATTGTCACAAGTCTGCAACTCGTTTCAACCACCAAGTCTACTACCCATGTGACCAACCGAATTCAATCTCTTTACTCGTGCCACAAATTGTAGGATCCATAAGAATTCCATATCACTACTACTATTGTGCCCTTCATGGCACCAAGGTTCATTTTGACAATTTTTTCCAATTCAAGTATGATCCTAGTTTCATCGTTCAACCTCCCATCTTCTTCGTCACCTATCCATGAAATGATCCACGTGGACAAGTCTCGCACATCCAACAATCACTACCACACTACTTCATTGTTTGTGCTTCATTTCATCTTGTCTGTGTGATCCTCTAATCTATATGATCCCACAAACTTCCTTCACAATTGTTCCAACATACTGTCCAAATGGTTCCAAGTGGAACAAGTCACGCAAAGACTTTGATGAGAAAACATGTTTGAGCCAATTCCTCTGTCAATTCCAACCAATGATCCTTAGATCTTCGAGTCATTTTGTGATCATCCACAAGAATCTAGAGAACACCCTACCTCTCTGATGTCCCAAACCATGAGTAGGATCACATCACCCAATCCACTCAGTCCTCGTTATGACCCATCTAGATTTTATGTCAACAGTTCCCTTGGTTGACTCCTTGTTGCCTCCATTCACCTCTTGGAATGAATCATCTTGCCTCTGCTAACACACTTCATTGTTTGGATCTTCTTTGTGAAAGTCGAGTCACCTCATGACTCAACCAATGTTTCTAAGGCACTCATCCACCAAAGTGCCTCATCCAACCTCCTCTCAAACAAAATGTGGTTGACTATCTTCTTCATCATAACGAGCACTTCATAAGAGAGATGCACAAAAATCCAACTTGTCCCCAATTTGTCACCAAATTTGTCTAAGTCCCCTTCTGGAATTCACCCAAGCATGCTTCTCCAAGTCCCCATTCACATTTTCCTCCCTTAGGGTGCTCTGAACTATTCTGTGACTCTAACGAAGGTTGTAATACTTGGAACTCCCCAAGTTTACGATTGGAATAGGTTTCCCTTGTCCTCAGTCAAGTATCCCCATCAACCCTTCAAAGGAACCAATGCAACAATCTAGATCTACCAAGGGACTGAATCAACCATACTTGTTCATGGCATCTTCGACAACCTCTTGGTTCAAGCCTTCATACTGTCACAAGTTTGCAACTCGTCTGAACCACTAAGCTTGATTTCACAAAAAAACCTCCTTGATGTGGCTCAAGGGAAAGTTTAAATTTCAACTAAGTCAAAAAAGGTGATGCGTCCAAGTCACCACACCCCAGCCGAGTTTGTTTTCTATACCTTAGTTTTCCTTCGTCACCAACGTGTCAAGCTTCACAACACATTCTGTCACATCCATCCATCGCTGCAACCGAAAGTATGCAACAACATGACCCAGCAACCATGCCTAGAGAAGCCTAACATGGACTCATCAAAGCAATGTGCATCCAACCTGTTCACATCATGCCTTCAACCCACCTCAGTGATATACAAAACTTCGTCGAGTCACCTTCTCCATGCATTCAACTGAACCCATTTTCTCATTTTGTTATATTCACGCCCTTAAATTCTTCCACACTATGACACCATGCATAAACCCATCGATCGTTAAGTCACATGTTGTTAACCAATTTGCATGACTCTAAAGTAACTCACCTCGTTCGAAAGTTGCAATCATCTTTCGCAACCCAACAAAATCAATTTTTCTTTCATCATTGCAATTTGGAAACATGTCAGGGGAGATTTCATTGTCCTCAATGCTTTCATTTAGTATGATTTTCAAAGATTATGTCAAGGGAAAAACTCTAACAGTTTCCTTGAAGCGCGCTACTGGAATTTGAAAATTGGCGTTGCAAATTTGTACTGTAGACCAGCGTTGAAAACTGGCTGAAGAAGATTTTTCAAGATTGGATGCCTCCCTCTAAGTCTATCTCAGGTTCACAAAGCATCATCCTAAATTCATACATTACCAGGTACCCCTTCACAATTTGCATGCTCCTTAAAGGTTGACTGAGGAAGTAGAGATGTTATGTATTGTTGGCACTACGAACTGTTAAATGTTCATGTGCTACTAACTCTCAAACCCACTGTTATGGTGCTCTAAAACCTGCTCATTGGCCAAAGTTGTTATCTCAAGGTCCTCCTACAGTTCCCTTTTATAAACAAGTCATTTTTCCCATTGATATTTTTGTTTTGTGAACTGTCTGTTTTCACCCTGCACCACAAATTGTGCGCTTCAAATTGGCATTGTGAATCATCTGTCTTTAGATTGTTAAAACCATCCTCATTTTGAAATTGGTTCAAGGCCCAGGTTTTAACCAGTTTTAATAGGCTCCCTCTCAAACATGAAAAGTATGCTCAATCCTTCATAAAATTGAGCTCAATTGAGTTGTAGGCTGACGTTGTGAACTGGTATTAGCACTGCAAACTCTCTGTTTTTACAGAGCTTCATCTTTTTTCTGTCTACACTTTTACTCAAGGCTCAATTGTTGTCCCTCTTATCATTCCTATTTGAAATTTTCTCCACTTCATACCATTGTTGTGTATAAGATTTCAGACAAGTGAACTCTAGGCATACCAGCTCTGTTATCAAACCCTTAAATCCATGTTTACTCTATATTTCATACAACAACTGTCATAAGAAGTTACATAAAGTGTTTGTCAAACAGTAATTATGGATAGTCGGCAAAACAGGAAGACTCGCAATGGGGCGGAGATTGTGAGAACTGAACCATATGACATGCAACTCATCAACTCTGAACCATTGTTCAAGGAATATTTCCAGAGGGTGGGTTGTCTCAATTTTTTTCAAAAGATACAGAGAGGACATCCTGAAGTGGCCAAGGAGTTTGCACTTAATTTTAATGGGACAAAGACTAAGGTGGGGATGCTAGATTTTGAAGTCTCTAAGCATTATATCTCTATAGCTATAGAGATACCTAATTGTGGTGAGAAGTGGTTTAAATCCATGTCATTAAACTCTTCTTTCTCCAAATAATTCCTCAAGCCTGAATATCAAGGAGGCAACTTATCTAAAGGAGTGCCCATAAGTCGCATGCTGGAATGTTTTGACAAGATGCTCAAGGTCATCCAAAGGTACTTCACATGTGAAGGAAGGTTCAATATTGTATACCAATACCACATTAGATCACTATTACACTTCACTGGAAAATAATCCATGAACCTTCCATTCTATCTTTTCATGAGTATTGGCAAGATGTCAGACAGAGTCCGGGATAAGTCAAAGCAGGTAGACACCAGTGTTTTTCACTCTGGTCTAATCAAGATGTTAGTGATGGAATATTTAAAGAAAACTAACACTGACTTGGAAAATTTCCTAAATACATCACATTTTCAGTTAGATATTACTCCTACACCACGGTCCAAAAGACAAACTCCTACTCATGTTGAGAGGATTGTGCATTCAAATTCAAGTAAGAAGAAGAGGGTGACTAGAACTAATAAATCTTTCAAGGCTACTGATGAAGCAAAAGAAGGTGGTACTTCACAACCTCATGACAGATAAGTTTCACCGGTGGCAGAACCTACCCCCATGGAGATTCCTTCAAGCAAATCAAGAAGCTTAAAAGGAAAAAAACTTGTCTTTTCCCCACCAGTTGTTGCAAACAAAGTCAAACCTAAAAGACCCTTTACTAGATCAGCAGCCAGATAGCATGTTCCCGTGAAAAATGATACAACGAAGACTTCAGCTAAACAAAAAGACAAATATCACTCTTCTAAGCATCCCTTAGAGGTTATTGACATCAGCACTCCTCATCATGAAAGTAACTCTACCTTCAAAAGGCTCAGGAGGCAGCTCAAGGAAGCAAGAGCTGAAATTGACAAGTTGAAGAAGGAAGATTTGGGTTCTAGGATAAAGTTAAAGGAGATGTTTGATATGTATGAGGAGATAATTGATAAGGCAAGGTTCATGGCTAAGAGGTTTTTTCCCCTTCACATGCAACTCAAGAATGTATATAGGCAGAATAGAGCCTGCCAAGATGAAATCAAAAAATTAAAGGCAGAGTTACAACCTTTTAGAGAAGAAGTGGCAAAGAGGAACTTAGATATGTTGGCCAAGGTGGATACCAAAAGGAGTGCCAGAACAAAAAGATAAATACAAGATGATATTCTAAACCAACATCATTTTTGTCAAGGTTTTATGTTGCATGCAGTTACAACACTAAATGATGGTTTTGAATTTTGAGCTAAACTTAGCATCTTTTTGTGTTTTGTTCAAGGATATATCAGGAGGTAATAAGTTTGTAGAATATATGGAAGAATTACACTACTCCTGGTACATTTTTCAAGGATTTGAAACTTTATGCAAAGAAAACAAGCTGCTACAGGAAAGTTTGCAATGCCTAGACTCATTGGCGTTGTGAACTGGTTGTTTTAGAACAGTTTGCAGTGTTGCATTGCGAACTTGGTTTTTTGAAGATTTTAGAGGGAAGGGAGGTTTCCATGTGTCAAGGGGAGCTCATACCAGCACTCAGAGGATCAATTTCACTTTGGAATTCCACCTGCCTCAAGGATTTGCAAGCATAAAAATACATCATCAGTTGTTGAGGACTTGTTGTATATGTTGCCAACATCTTCCTTCAAAATAGCAGTGTGTTATTTTTTGGTTGTGCACTTGTTTCCATGCTTCCCTTAGGCATGGAATCCTGTGAGGAAGTTAAGGGATGAATTGTAAATATTTCTTTTGATAATTATGGTTATTTAATAGGCATTGTGATTGGAGAAGATATTTGAATGGTTGAAGAGAAAATCTCATTTCTAGTTTTCATTTGTAGCAGAGTTTTCCTAATGTATGGACCATATCCAAGAAAATTTTAATGGTGGAAATTAGTCTTTATCTTACTATCATCTCTTTTTTGTCTCACTTTCATATCAGTCTTTGTTGATGGATTCATCATGTTGTTGTTTCTTTATTAGAGTAAATGATTTATTGTGGTATTGTATGCAAATTGATCAGAGTGTTTTTTTCTCTTTGGATTAAGAAGTTCTTATTCAAATGAATTTTATTTCATATGTGTCCCAGAAATACCTGATGTAAACTGATATACATATTAAACTTTTCTTGTTAAGCCTTCAATATCTCATTTATATCTCTTAAACCATGATTTGAATCTATTCAAAGCCTTGCTTGTTGGTGTGTATTTCATGGAAGGATTTGTGATTGACATCTTAAACTGGGTTTTACATCTATTTTCCACACTCTTTAAAACATTGTATTTACATTTTGATGGGTATTAGGCTTACATATACAATATTCTAGGTGTGACTTCTAGTGCTAACATTTTTGGCGTCGTTGTCCGGGAACTGATTGAAGATATTTCCCTGGGTTGAAGGACAAAGACACTAATGATTTTTTTGGTGCACAAAAATCAGTAAACAAAAATACTGCGTGGTGCACTTGGTGACTACAAAGTTCAATTGTGGCTCCCAAGGGTAGGCACATGAGGTCTAATCCACAATCACCTATGGTTGCACCTGAACCTGATCCAGAAAAAATCATAAAGAAGGAAAAATCTTTGCAAGGAGCCTCCTCTTCTAAATTTTTAGGTACTTATGGAGATTTACCTGACTCTTCTTTCCATACACCAGTTGTTGTTTCTCATGTTTCTTAGTCACCTATTGTTGAAACTCCTGTAAAGTCAGAACTAGGAGATTTTCCTATAGAATATACAAATTTTTCTCCTGAGCTGAAAGAAGAAAATATAGAAAATTTTGATTTTTTTGCATCCCCTAAAATTGAAAAGTGTGCTAGACTTGAAAGTTTGGAATATTTTCCTCTCTTAGGTTCTCTTTCTCCCCATTCTTTTAAATTTTTTGTAGCTAAAAAAGAAGGAACCTCGGTTTCTGTTGAAATTCCCCCAACTTCATCCAAGCCCCAGCCACCTTCTGTTAAATCTGAATTTACTCCACCTTATACTCCTCCTTTTCCAAGACTACCTGTTATACAGATTGCATCTTTACCTATCAAGTCACCTTCTACTTATCCTAAAAGTCAGAGTCCTCCTTTTCCAAATTAAATGGAAGGGGTTAATCCTCCTCATAACAGAATGGATTCCATTGTGGCTGCTAGGTATGCACCATTAGTGCTTCCTCAACCCATGAGTGCTCTTCCAATAGGATATTACCTTAAGTATAGGGCTAATTTCACAGGAGAGGAATATATCACTACAGAAGAACACCTTGTTTCATTTTACAGTTATGCAGATAATTTGAATATTGAAAATGAAGATGTCTAGATGAGGTTTTTTGTGCAAAGTCTAGATGGAGAAGCCAGAATGTGGTTTAGAAGTCTAGCTCCTTGATAAATTGTTGGAATTGAATCCCTAGATGATGCCTTTTTAAGACATTGGGCTGACAAAAAAGACTTATTATATTACATCACAGAATTTGGGGCTCTTAAAAGGAAAGAGGGTGAATCAATGTCATATTTTTCAAAGAGATATAACAAGATGTATAAAAAAAATCCTACTAAGATCAAACCTACTAAAACTTATACTAAAATAACCTATGTAATCGCCTTTGACCCGGAATTTTGTCTTTTGTTGAGAGAGAGAAGAATTACAACATTAGCCCATATGCAAGATGTTTCTCTAGAGTTTGAATCAAACATATTGACAATAGATAAGTTAAGGGGGAAATCTGATAGGGATAGAAGAAAACAAAAAGAAGAAGCCCCATCTTCAAATGCTTCAGGAATTAATCCCCAAGTTGATGAATTGACTAAGTTGGTTAATTCACTTTCTGTAGAAATGGAAAAATTAAAACTTGAAGGGAGAAAAACAAATAGAAACACTCAAGATTTTGGAAATAGAAATAATTTCAGAAGACAAAACAGAACACCTCAAATTCTACAGAGAGATCAAAGAAATAGAGAGGATCAGAAGGTTCAAACTCCTCTCCAGAAAAATTTGGTTGATGATGAAGAAGGAAATAATGAAGAAGCAGATCAAGAAATTCATTGTCTAGGGGACATAGTTGCTTCCCCTCATTTAATCCAATATGCTTATGAAGAGTCTTTAATGAGAAATCAGCTGAATGAGTTAAGTAAATGAGAAAAAGTGAATGAAACTAAAAACAAATACAATTTGAGGTAAAAACAAAAGGAGGGAAAACCAATTACATCTAATCAGCCTAAAAAATCAGATTTCCCTCCCAAAACAGTGCTTGCACCAAATAAAGGAACAGAAGAATAGAACAATCGACCCATTATTAAATCTCTTGTTCAAGAGGAAAACAAAATTCTGAAGTCCCAATCCTATTTTAACTTTGAGAATGAAATCCAGAAAATCAAAATTCATGTCCCATTCCTAGAGTTGATGAAAAATGAAGATTTCAAGAAATCTATTTCAAAAATATTGCAGCCTGAATCTTCTTCCCACTCAGCAGAATCAATTAACTTGGAGGATATGAAACCTGCAATTATTATATTGGGACCATTGGTAGAAGACAGAGATGAATCCCCTCCTCCCTTTTACACTTCTTTGAATGTACATGACAAAATCTTGCACAATTTCCTTATGGACTCAGATGCATCCCACAACTTGATTCCTAAGGCTATCATAGATTAATTGGGTCTGGAAATTACTAAAGCATGTCATGATTTGTATTCCTTTGACTCAAGAAAAGTAAAATGTCTTTGAGTTATTAAATGTTTGGTTGTCACTCTTTTTCAACTACCTATGGAGAGCATGGTCATGGATATAGTAGTTGCAGATGTTCCTCCCAAGTTTGGGATGTTGATGTCTAGATCATGAATCAAAAGGTTAGGAGGGACATCACAAATGGATCTTTATTATGCTACCATACATCTTGTATACATCATTAGTGATGAAGGAAATCCAACAAACCATCTCATCTATGGGGTTGATACTGATTTAGGATCTAGCATTTTGCATCTTACTTATTTTACTCAGTCATCATTGGAAATAAAAAATCAGTCACCAACAACATGTGAGCAATCTAGACAAGGTGCTTAAACCTAGAGAATATATATTGATGGTGCATCTTCCAAATATAGTGATGGTGTTGGATTTGTGTTCAGTTCTCCCTCTCATGAGGTCATAACCTTGTCCTTCAAATTGGAATTTGAAACAACAAACAACATTGCAGAATATGATGCCTTAGTTTTGGGGCTTAGAGCTGCAAAGGACATGAAAATTGAAGAATTATCGGTTTTTGGAGATGTGGAGTTGATTGTGCATCAAATCAGAAATATATATCAAGAAAAGCATCCAAGAATGAGACCTTATAAGAATGAGGTATGGACCTTATTGAAAACTTCTTCTTGGCCTTCAACATATCTTTCGTTCCCAGAGAGAATAGTACATTGGTTGATTCCTTAGTTGTTTCTGCGAGTAATTTTTAAATCCCACTACCTCCTAGACTTAAGTATGATGTTGAGGTAAAATATAGACCTTCTATACCTGATAATGTCAAGCATTGGAAGTTTTTTGAAGATGATCAAGAACTAAAGAGGTTTTTAGAAATAGTAGATGAATTTTCTGCTCTTCATATTGATCAAGATCCAAATGATGATAAAAATATGCATGCTGATAAATTTCTGAATAAGATTGCAGATTAGAAAATTGTTCAATTTCCTAGCAATCGTATTCCTAAAGGGTTGGTTCCCTTAGAGATATTGTTTGATAACAATGATGTGGTTGTGAAGGTGAGTGGGTCAAGTGAAAATGTTAGTATGATAGTGTAATCTAGGCACTGAAGAGGAACCTAAATATGTCAAACTGTCTAGAGTTTGTTAGAAAATCAAAGGGTTGAATATATCAAACTGTTGAAAGAATTTGTTGATATTTTTGCATGGAAGTATGAGGACTTGGAAACTTATGATACTAGAATCATTGAGCATAGAATACCTTTGAAGGATGATATTGAACCTTTTAGAGAAATACTAAGGCAGATCAACCCTATGTTATTTCCCATTATGGAGAAAGAGATCAAAAAATTGTTTGATGCCCAGATCATTATACCTCTGAGGTATTCTAATTGGATAGCTAATTTGGTCCCTGTCAGAAAAAAGAATGGTGGGATCAGGATTTGTGTTGACTTCGGAAACTTAAATAGGTGTTCCAAAAAAGACAATTACCCCTTACCAAAAATGGAGCATATCTTGCAAAGGGTGACAAGCTCAGTTAGGATGTCAATGATTGATGATTTTTCGAGCTACTATCAGATTTCTGTATTACCAGAGGACATGGGAAAAAAACAGTTACCACTCCTTGGGGTACATTCATGTATGAGAAGATGCATTTTGGTCTCATGAATGCATGGGAAACTTTCCAACGTGCAATGGACATTGCATTTATTGGAGAGAAAGACAAGTTTGTGGTTATCTACTTAGATGATATCACAATTTTTTCCAAATCTGATCAAGAGCATTACTAGCATTTAGAGAAGGTGTTCCTGAAGTGCAGAACATATGGGTTGTCACTTAATCCCAAGAAGTCTCTTTTTTCCATGAAAGAAGGTAAGATGCTAGGACATATTGTCTCTGCTAAAGGAGTAAAAATCGACCCAAATAGAGTAGAGGCTATCAAAATTTTGTCTCTCCCAAGGTCCAAGAAATAAATTCAGTCCTTCTTAGGTAAGATAAACTTCTTGAGGAGATTTATATCTAACTTTGTTGAGTTGGTCAAATTTATCACAACCATGTTGAGAAAAGGGAATGAAGTAAAATGGACACCAGAAGCTAGGAGTTCTTTTGAGAAAATAAAACAAGCACTGTCTCATCCTCCTATTCTAATCAGTCCTGACTACTCAAAGGAATTTTTTCTTTTTTCTTTTGCCTCAAATGATACATTAGTTGTTGTCCTTCTTCAGAAGAATTCGGATGGAATGGAGCAGCCTATTTCTTTTTTCAATAGGTCTTTGAGAGATGTTAAAGTCAAATATGACATCATGGAGAAACAAGCTTATGCTTTGGTCAAAGCCCTAAAAGCTTTCAGGGTATATGTTCTTCACTCAAAAATTATTACTTATGTTCCTTCAAGCTCTGTAAAAGAAATTTTGAGTCAACCTGATATAGATGGGAAAAGAAGTAAGTGGATTTCTAATATTTTGGATTTTTCTCTTGAGATGAAACCCACCAAGTTGGTGAAAGGTCAAGGTTTAGCTAGATCGTTAACTGAATCAAATTGTAAAGCATTGGGAGTTAATTTCATGAATGTTAATTCTATGAATCATAAAATTGATACTCCTAACAATAGCTTGCAAATCAGCTCAAAATTGATAGAATACAATTGGTACAAGGACCTCATCTATTTCTTGCAAAATTTGTAGCCTCCTACTGGACTTGAGAAGACCAAAGTGAGGGATTTGAAGCTTAAAGCATTCATGTATTGCATTATTGATCATATTTTGTATTGGAAAGATCTTGTAGGGGTTCTTTTAAGATGTTTGGATCCATAAGAGGCAAAACAAACTATAACTAATTTTCATGAGAGTTTATGTGGAGGTTATCATTTTTTGAGGACTACATCGTACAAGATACTTAGAGTTGGGTACTTATGGCCTAGATTATTCATTGATGTATGTGCAAAGATCGGGACTTGTGACAAATGCCAGAAATTCTCAAGCAAACAACAACTCAAATATTTGCCTCTGAAGCCAATAGTGGTAAATATCCCTTTATAGCAGTGGGGATTAGACTTCATTGGAGAAATTCATCCAGCCTCAAGTGCTCAGCATCGTTGGATTCTGACTGCTACTTATTACTTCACCAAGTGGATAGAATCCATTCCCACTAGAAATGCAACACACAAAGTAGTTATTAGCTTCTTGGAAGACATTTTATCAAGGTTTGGTTGTCCTAACTAATTTTTTACTGATAATGTTGCAGCCTTAAAAATTTGGGATTCAGCTTATCCACTCTACTCCATATTACCCTCAAGGTAATGGCTTAGCAGAATACTCCAACAAAAGCTTAGTGAAGATCATCAAAAAGATGTTGGAGGATAAAAAGAAGTCATGGGATTCAAAGCTAAATTTTTCCCTATGGGCAGTCA
>WSFP011380068.1:0-29745 GCA_009831015.1 Picea engelmannii | reverse complement strand
AATGGGAAAGTGTTACATGTCCAGGTACAAGTCCCTTTGGAAGGTCAAGGATAACATGACACAACATGCCAATAACATAGTCTTCATCATGTTGCTAGAAGACATACAACAACACACAATGAATGTATGGCACATAACGATGGAGGTAGTGTA
This sequence comes from Picea engelmannii, assembly GCA_009831015.1. Classification (NCBI taxonomy): domain Eukaryota; kingdom Viridiplantae; phylum Streptophyta; class Pinopsida; order Pinales; family Pinaceae; genus Picea; species Picea engelmannii. Next base: position 29,592 of record WSFP011380068.1, on the reverse strand, counting down.
GGAGATAGAGGGGATATAAAAATTCAAGGAATCTAAACATCATGTATGGATATAAGCCACGAGGGATCCCAAGAAGGTGTGGTTGAGGATTTAGTACTGCGTCACTAAATAGGAATTGGATTGGATCATCAAAGAATGGCTTGTGCAGTGGCAACTACCAGTAGAAAAAACAACCACGAGGAAAGGAACGACACAGTCCTCTAATCCTAAGGATAAGGAAGAAGCAGGATTTTCAGCTAGAACATGTAGCCCATCTAAAAATACTAGAACAACTACAGTGCAGACTCAACCAAGCGGGAGAAATGCAATACCAAAATGGTCGAGAAGGACACCAACCACAACAAGGGAAGGAAGCTGACCACAGACTGACAAGAAGGAGACTACATAGGATGGAGAAGAAGCAAACCAGGGAAAAACAAGTGGGGTGTATCCCTCACAGACAGTGAGGAAACCCACGTAGGAAAAAGAGGCATGCAAGAAAAGAAAGTATGAGACAAAATACCCATACTTCACCCAACAGAGGATGATGTAAAGCTCATCTTGAAAAACATCCAAGACCAAGGTTAAGAAGTGGTTTGAATTGCAGAGGCATAGCGATAAGAGATCATGGCCAATTTGTTAGAGGTCCATGAAAATATACATCGACTATAGATCCAAGCATGATCACAGGCCTCCGTGCAACAAAAGGAAAGGACACAGAGGCCACCTGCGCAGAAAGAAGGTAAAGAGATAGTGCAGTTCATCGTTCAGGGAAGGGAAACATTCTTGGTAACGTGTCAAATGATTAGATTTAATCAGGAGACTGTGCAGAAACCCATGGAGGAGGTAGAACAAGTGGAAATGATCATGGCACAAATACCTACAAAGTTCATATACGAGCTACATGCCAGTGTCATGCAAGAAGTGTAGTCCAGGGCCCATGCAGATGCAACAAATTTAGAGGTGGGAAGAGGAGTCATGGAGATGCTTCAAATTACATGTGACCAACTCATTGGAGAGAAGGAAGAAGAGAAATAATGCATAGACAGATTGGAATAGGGATTGAGAATGGCATATAATCGCATCCCAATCAGTGCACAGGAAGTGGAGAGAAGAACAGAGGAGAAGATCAACATCATTGCACAAACAATTGATCAATACATATATGATATTGAGGAGCTCAAGGAAAGGACTAACCCTAAGACTCCTCCTGAGGTTCGAGAATAGAGGAAACAATAAGTTTCACTTCAAATAGATGAGATGCAGAACCAAGCAAAGGAAGCAAAAGAACTATTCGACAGAGCCACACAGATTTGGACTCTCATGGAAGAGGACAAGAAGGTCCAATAGTGGGACCAAGAAGATGAAATAGTTAGCGTTTCCATGAAAGAGCTCAAACAAAGGCAGAAACAATGACCATCATAGAGTGCTTGAAGGGAACTCAAGACATGAAGAAGTTGTAGACATATTTGAAAGCAGTGCAGATGCAAAAGCAAGAGAGACAAGATGAATTGGATCCTCTCCAAGAACAAGCAGTGCAAATGATTGCACAGTTAGAGGAATAAAAGAACAATATGGCACATACATAAGCAGAGAGAACATCGTTAATGAAGGAGGAAATAATAATGCATAATATAGATGTGCTAACAAACAAAGTCGTGCAAATGAGAGAGAAAGGAAAAGAAGTAGTAGAAAATTTCCTTATCTTGGACAGGGTAGTGCAAGGAGCACGCACTACCTAAGTGGATCAGGACGAGCTACATTTTAGTGTTTGGGGCTAGTTAGGCACATACCTATTTTGAGGAAAGGTCTATCTTTTGAAGGTAAGGCCCAATTTTGGAGAAGACCAACTAGCAGGAAAAGTAGCACGTGCAAGGAAAATTCGCATGCAAAGGAGGAAAGCATGCAAGGTGCGCAGGAAAGAAACGCTAACCATGCTAGGGTTATAGTTTTGGTAGAGATTGTAATGGATAATAATCTTGTAAAATAGTATAAATAAGAACCTAGGATGTCTAGGTCGGGATTTGGTTTTGTTCTACTTGGTTCGAATACTAGTTCAATTCGACTATTGTAGTTCTAATATTTTTAAGTTGTTGAGTTGTAGAAGAGGTTAGTAGGCCAAATTTTGAGGGTTATATTATAGGCTCAGGAGCCTGGTGTGATATATTCCACCTCACTGAAGTTATTTCACATTTTCATGATTATATGATGGGAGATGTAGTGCGCGCGACACCATATTTTGCATAAATCTAAATAAAAGAGCATAGAAGCCAGATCTTTGTGTATGTATCCCATGAGGGGGTGAACCACGGTAAAAACATGTGTTATTTGTAATGTTTGTTGTAATTTTACTTCTTTCAGTGATTAGTTTATGAATGAATGAATGAATGGTTAAGATAAATATGTTAGAATGCATGCATGACTCAAAGATGAATAAGTCCTAGGAATAATAGAAGGAATAATCAGATTAAGGCTTGAAGAAGATCAAATACAATCCCATATCCACACTCCTTCCTAGAATGAAAGCACCTGAGCTTTGTAGTCACCCATAAATCTATCTCGGGTGAGACTATGTAGTGCACTCTGTGCATTGTGTTTCCTTCTAGTTTACCAGGAGGGCCGATAGTTTTAGAGGGTTTTGTTAAAACCCTGATTAGATATAAACCTGGGTGAGACTAACACAAGTAGGAAGATATATTAACACCAATACAATTCATCATTAATATTCTATTGCATCATTTAACATTAACATCCATCAATGCATAATAAAAATAATAGACACATCCACACAATGCACAGTAAACCAAAATTTTACATGGAAACACCATGCGGGAGAAAACCATAGAATGTTTTTCTTATATTTCTTTAAAAAATAAATTCAAGAAAGAACCAACTTCCAATTCTCTAGCTCCAAATGGAAGGAGGCTCCAACCTCCTATTTTCTCAGGCTACAACCTTAGGTAAACTCCAACTCCCCAATTCTTTGGCTACAACCAGAAGGCGGCTACGTACCCCCCTATGTTCTCCATCTATAATAGGAAGGTGGATACAAGCACCTAATTCTTAGGATCCAACCTGAAGGAAGCTCCAACTCCCTGATTCTTCGGCATCAACTGGAAGGATACTACAACCCCCTTTCCTTTCCCTATCCAACTTCCCTAAAATATAAATTCCAAATGTAGAGAACCTCTCACTGAATCAAACATTTCCATTGTCAACATGTACCAACAGCCTATAACAACTTGTACCAATCAACCTGCACTAAACAACCTATAAACACGTGTACCAACAACCTGTAACAACCTGTACCAACAACCTATAACAACACAAGTGCATCAATTATGCATAACACATCCTGTCACAAGACCTATCACATCAACATGTCTCATCAATCTCATCTACCCATCATATCTATTCACCAAGATCAATCACTGAGACAACTCTCAACCATATGGCACACTATATCACCAAGATGTGCATCAACCAAGACTAATTACAAACATCAACAATATGTATCAAAATCAAGATGTGCCTCTAAATGTATACCAAGTCATATATACCACATCATCCATAAACCATGTGCCAACAATACTACTAGCAAGTGCCTCTAACAATGTACCAAATATGTACCAATCATGCATCAACTATAGATCAAACTATGACTCATCAAGATGTACCAACATCACCATACCATACACTTCATGTATGTGCTACTCATCAACTATTTGTCCCAACATGTATCACAATCATATACCAAATACATATACCAATATACCCATCAAAAGTTCTCTAGAAATACATCACACTATCCATAACCAAATACCCTAAACCCTCACATCAAATCATGTGCCAAAACCAACATGTTATGTAGCCTCAAGTGTGTACCAATTATACATCAAGAACACTAACAAATGCCTCTCATAATATACCATAAGATATACCAATAAGACTTAGACATGCACCAACAATATACTTCAATAGATCTACCTCAAAACCATTCTAAAACAAGCCCTAAACTTCCAAGAGGGAATCCAATAGATTTATAAGGAAAACTTTCAACTAGATTCATAGATTCAACACTACACATATGAAAACCATACTTTTTTCTTCTTGTAGTTGTGGATCTATTACAAATTTGCTTCTGTAGTGGTGATTCTATTTCCACAATTTTGTTTCCGCAATTATGTTTTCACGATTCTGTTGTCATGGTTATGTTTTCGTGATTTTACTGCTGCGGATTTTCTACTGCGATTCTATTGTCATGATTTTTCTTCCATGATTTTTTTTCACGTTTCTGCAGCCATGATTATTCTGTTGTGATTTTTTTTCTCAATTTTTCTGCGGCAAATTTGATCTATCAATAATACCTTCCAAATAACCTTTTACAAATGGATATTCAATTATATTCAAAAATAGGTGCAAATAGGATACCCTTTCTCTCTTATTTATACTCTCCAAGTAGCTTCCTCAAGGGGTTATCTTCTAACTCACTTTACCCAACATCCTTCTTTTAGGTCTAATCCACTTATAACCACTTTTCCACTTACAACCACTTTATCCACAAACAATAAGTTCTCCACTTCTAGTTGCAACTAACTTTATTGCTTAATTAATTTGTTTTGCAACCACTTTGACTTATCCATAAATAGTAAACTCCCCACTTCTTATTGTAACCACTTTATTATTTAAACAATTTCTCTTTGCAACCACTTTACCATAATTAACAAACTCACAACTTTAATTATTTCTTAATGCAACAACTTTACCCATGATTAAATCCTAGTTACCATAAATTTGACTAGTCAACTTCCTCTAGGAGTTTCTAGAGTAATTTGACTTCTTTGACCTTCTAGGGGCTTCTAGATAACTCATGAGGGCCCTCCAAATTCACATGACCATAACTCTCTAACCGTGAGGAGTGATGTGATGTTCCACATATCACTAGAAATGGAATGACATGTATCATCCATCTAGAATAGTCGTACCTACAAATAAATTGATCTGCATACCTTTATACCTCAACCAAAATTGGGTTCCTTACTCATACCTCTTGAGATACCAGACATACTCAAGGGTTGGCATCAATATCTAAGGGTTGACATCAATCTACAATATCACTCTCCAAGGGTTGACATCAATGAAAACCAACAATCTAAACCAATTATCCATCAATCTAAACCAACTGTCTGACATCCAGCTCCAACCCCCTAATTTACAGGCTCCAACCTAAAGGAAAAAACAAATCCCTAGATTCTCCATCTCCAAATGGAAAGACGGTCCAACCCCCAAGTTTTATGAGATATAATTCAAAGGAAGTTGCAACTCCTCTGCAAGCACCAACCTTCTATATTAAGACACCAATATTCTAGTGGGCCACCCAAAATCCAAGAAATATAAATGATAGAATCAATTGGACACTGTAACTGTCAGTAATACTGATACACCATCATCATCATAAATAAGAAACTCAACTTGTCACTCTAATTGTCAATGATATTGATACATCATCATCATCATAAATAAGAGACTCAACATGCCATTGTTGTTGTCACTGATACTGATACATCATCATCATCAAAGTTGGTTCAACCCAATAACCACATAAAGTGTTGTACTATGATTGTCGTTAGACTAAAACCCACAGGCTTAACATTCACCACAATCGCCAGAGTTAGGATCCACGAGAGGGGGTAAACTCATGTCGTGAAACTCGCGGGAAGCCTTGAACCCAATATCCAACAATCTCCCCCCTAGCACATGTTGGGCAAGTTTCTAACTCGAGACCTGGCTCTTTGATACCATTTTTTGGAATATTCACCAATATTGAGAGGGGGGTGAATCAATATTGAGCACGTTTTACCATTTTTAACCAGAACATCTAAAAATTAACTTATCAACAATTTCATTCACTTATGATTGCATTTAACATGTCATGAACATATAACCATAAACAATACTGTTCAAAAATTCATCACATCATACACATTACACAAGATATTTTTACGTGGAAACCCAAATGGGATAAAACCACATAATGGTTTCTTATATATTAGAAAATCACATTCATAGGAAGCACCAACTTCCAAAATTCTCTAGCACCAAATAGAAGGAAGCTCCAACCCCTTGTTTATAGGACCAACCTGAAGGAAGTTACAACTCCCCAAATCCTCCAGCTCCAAATATAAGGAGGCTCCAACCCCTTGATTTAAAGGATCCAACCTGAAGGAGTCTCCAACTCCTTGTATTCTCCAGCACCAATTGGAAGGAGTCTCCAACCCCTTGATTCACATGCTCCAACCTGAAGGAAGATCCAACTCCTTGTATTCTCCGTCTCCAACCAAAAGTAGGATACAACCCCCTTTCCTTGCCCCTTCCTTCCTCCATGAAATATAAATGTAGACTCAACCTGTCAATGAAACTGTCAATGACAACCAACTTGTCACTAACATTGATAATCAACCTATCATTGATAATCAACATCATCATCAACAAAGATAGAATCATTCATACAAATAATATGCCAATATCACCAAGAAAATATCTAAAAACAAATGTCCAACATCATCAAGATATGCATCCAATCCATGTGCCAAGATATACCTCAAGAATGTACTATAACCTCCATAAATCATGTACCAAGGATATGCCTCAAATATATTTTCTATCATTCATGATATGCATCAACCATGTACACAAATATGTGCCTCAAACATATTCCATATCATTCATGACATACCTCAACCATGTACCAAAAGATATGCCATAAACCATGTACCATAACCTCCAAGATATGCCTTAAGCATATACCATGACCTTCAAGATAAAAGCCTCAAAATGTATAGAATAACATACGTTTTCATTCTATAAAACCTGGTACATAATATCATAGATGAATAGACTTTCCTCAAATTCAACATCAAGAGAGTACCACCTTCTTCAAAACTCTTTTTCACATATCCATGATTCATACACTGTCAATTCGCGGACATCCGCACTTTTCCTCACTATGAACCGCATACATTTTCCCCTTTCTCCATTGCAACCCATCGATAACCTTAGAAATATGCACCTTTCTCCAATGCAACCCGTGGATAACCTCAGAAAGCTATTTTAGTCACCTTCGTACTCCTTGCTCTCCTCGGCCTCCTTTCTCCTAGGAAATATTTTCTTTGTTGATATGGCCAATCCTCTTAGCACAAGTGCACACCCACTTATTCTAGCTCTATACCATAAAAACACACTTGGATGGATGAACAAATGATAGGTTCTTGATGTGTATGTATACTTTTCCAAGTACCTCCCTTTCTTAACTTTAGGGCCAAATTGTAACTTCTTATTTGCAACAATGTTTCTCCTTTAATTATTTTTGGGGCCCACTTTTAACTTCTTGACCTTGAATGCGAGACTTCTTGACCATACTTCAAGGATTCAACTTTAAGAGGGAATAACTTCTCAACTACAAGAAGCCATGTGAAGTACCACCTACCATTGGAAACAAAATGATGAGGACTATCCACCTTTGAGTATTTTGCATGAATTTGAAATGTCCTTCATCCTATTTTTCCTCAAACAATTTTGTGCTTCATGACCACACCATTGGGGCTTCGAAACCACTTAGCCATATTTCCAAGGCTTCTTGTAGACTTCTTCAAAGTGTCTTCCCATGAGGGTCATGCTTAAATTTTTTCCATAAGGGGACCACTTTGGAGACTTCTCCAAATACACCCATCACTTGTATATGCTTCCAAACTTTCTTCATAGCTTCTTCGAGGGTTGACCAGGGTTGACATCAATGTCAACCAACTTTCTAACAATCTCCCTGTTTTCTATTGATGGAAACACTCACACTCCATATGTTACCATTTCTCCCATTGTATGCATGCTATTTTAAATTTCTCTCCCCCTTTGACATCAATGGAAAATGGTAACTCCCCCTGACAGTCTCTCTCTCATTGTCTCCATGCTTTTGATATTTCTATTCTTCTTTTGTTATTTTTCTCCCCCTTTGACATTTAGGGTAACTCCCCATGAAAATATATCTCACGCCGTATTCATGTTTTTTATCTTTCTCTTCTTCTTTTGTTCGTTATCTTCCCATTTGAAATTAAGGGTAACTCCCTCGGATGATTTCTCTCCCCCTGTTTTCTTTTGCAATATTTCATTCTCTCTTTCCTCTCTCCCGATGATTTTTGTCCATTGGTACTTCGTGTTACTGTAATCTACTGATGTGTATTAAAATGTTTCATGTTAAGGTTCCTTCATCACTTTAATTCAAGTCTTCATGGCTTGTCATATTCACTGCACTAACATCAATGACATAATCATTCAACAATATTATGTTGACAGTATATCTCCTCATGATGGTTTCTCTTCCCCTATCTTAATGTTCATTTCACTTCTTTTCTTCCTCTGACTAGCTAGTTCCACCTATCAATATGCTTTGCTTATGAGTCATATGCTTTTCAATGAGTCCATCTTCCTTTATGAAATTCCTTCTCATCTCATGATTCCATCCACTGTCGTGTATCCTCTCTGGTTCATGTCAGGTATTGTCTTCTAGACCTATTAAATATCTCATGAATTCAATTTTTTCCATATGCAATGAAATTTTCCATGACTCTGCTACTTAACTGCACATAATGTTGACCCATTTGTCACTCTTATAACTGATTACCACATATCCCTTCTTCTCAATATAAATCAAATATTCTCACAAGTTTGCAACATCTTTAATGAATATATATCTGCTTGAATACATGCTTGGAATCCGCTATGAATCTCTGCCTCAAATCGTTCTGAATATGTCTTCCCAAAAAATGCAAACGAACACTTCAAACTATATAAAATATAGTTCTATAATATGTAACAGTTGTTTCTTAGAATACCCTCTCCAACATTCACATTACTGGGAGTCTCCAAGCCATATGTCCTAAAAGAATATTTCAAGATGCTCTGTAGTAGGAGAGGGGGTTACCAATGTCACGAAATAGTAGGAAGCATTGAACCTAATGTCCAACAATCTCCCCCCACCGTGTCCCATGTGATTTTTGAACTTGAGAACTGTTTCTATGATACCATTTTCTGCACTACAATTGTCGTTAGATCAAAACCCGTAGGATTTAATGTCCACCACAATTGTCAGAGTTAGAATCCATGAGAGGGGGTTAACCCATGTCACAAAACTCGCAACAGGTTGATTATCAGTGAGAGTGATAGGTTGATTATCAGTGATAATAAAAAACATCATCAACAAAGCCAGGTCCATCCATACAAATCATATGCCAAGATCACCAATAACATATCTCAAAACATATTTCTAACATCATCAAGATGTGCATCCAAACCATGTGCCAAGATATACCTCAAGCATGTATCATAACCTCCATAAACCATATATCAAGGATATGTCTCAAACATGTGCCATATCATTCATGATATGACTCAACCATGTACCAAACTATGTGCCTCAAACATATTCCATATCATTCATGATATACCTCAATCATGTACCAAATGATATTCCATAAAACTTATACTATAACCTCCAAGATATGCCTTAAGAATATACCATGACCTTCAAGATAAAAGCCTCAAAATGTATATAATAAATTACCTTTTCATTCTATAAAACCTGGTACATCAGATCTCAGAAAAACAGACCTTCCTCAACTCCAACATCAAGAGAGTACCACCTTCTTCAAAAAAAAAATTCACAGATCCACGATTCATACATTGTCAACCCACAGACATATGCACTTTTACTCATTATGAACCATGTACATCCATGCCTTGTTCCACTACAACCCAAATATAACCTTAGCAATATACACCTTGCTCCACTTCAACCCATGGATAACCTATGAAATCTAGTTTAGTCGCCTTCGTACTCCTTGTTCTCCTCGACATCCTTTCTCATAGGAAATATTTTCTTTGTTGATATCACTAATCCTCCTAGCACAAGTGTAGAACCACTTATGCTAGCTCCATACCATAAATACACACTTGGATGGATGAAAAAATGAGAGGTTCTTGATGTGTATTTATACCTTTTCAATTGCCTCCCTTGCTTATCTTTAGGGCCAACCTGTAACTTCTTATTTGCAACAACTTTTCTCCTTTAATTAATTTTGGGGGCGACTTGTAACTTCTTCACCTTGAATCTAGGGATTCTTGACCATACTTCGGGGATTCAAATTTAAAAGGGAATAACTTCTAAATTGTGAGGAACCAGGTGACATACCACCTACCATTGGAAATGACACGATGAGGAATATCCATCTATGGAGGTTTTTCATGCAGTTTCGATGTCCTTCATCCTCATTTTCCTCAAAAAACATTGGGCTTCATGACCACACTTCTAGGGATTTTAAACCACTTCGACATATTTCCAGGGATTCTTGTACACTTATTCAAATATTCTTCCCATCAGGTCCATGCTTAAATATACACCATATGGGAACCACTTTGGATACTTCTGCAAATACACCCATCACTTCTAGATGCTTCCAAACTTGCTTCAGGGCTTCTTCTAGGGTTTACGAGGATTGATATCAATGAAAACCAACTTTCCAACAATATCCCTCTTTGGCATTAATGAAAACACTCATACTCCACCTATGACATGTTGACTCTAAAATCGTCAATCATCCACCTGCATGCAAATGGTTGCAAAGCATTGAGAATTTTTTTGTCTATTATCTATATAAAAATTATAAACACTTAACTATAGGTGGGGTTTGCTAGTTTAAAAGAGAAATGGACATTCAAATAATGATCTCTTATAGTCTATATCAGTTCTCCTTGAAATATTTGATGCTTCAGTCACTTGTATTAATGAATTTCTAGAGCTGATGGTTGGTTAAGTAAAACGTTTTGACTTAGATTATCCTCCATGTAACATTATGTTACACAAAGATTGTTGTTTTGTTTCATTATTTAAAGTTTGGTACTTTTTTCTATTTTCACATACAAAAATAAGTAGCAAAAAATATGGAGGATCCACTTTGAAAAGCTTTTTATCACAACAAATCAACATGAAATCTGTTCAAACAACACAATCCTTTATATGGTATGTTGGTTTCAAGCCTTTCATATATATTTGAAGGTGATATGATAAGTATATGATTAAAAAGGTTGAATCTATTATTCAACATGATGCATATGGTATATTGTAAGTATTTCATATTAATTTCATATAGTTGGTTCATGTTATTCAAATCTTATTTTAAGGAGATTATTAGCTTGTTGATTATAAGCCATTGTTAAATAAGTTTGGAAATCAATGTGGGTTTATTCGACGTAATGAATAGGATGTTATTTCGAGGTAATTTAAATGATGGTGATGTGGATATGAAAGAACTTGAATTTTTTTCATAGCTAGAATGATATGTTTCTCTGCTATTGGATTAAATGGATTAGTGAAATTGTGATTTGGAAAAGGATGTAAATGTTTGAGGCGACGTGAGTATCATGCATTGAATGCATGGACATAGGTTTCTTGTTGGGGTTACCACCTTAGATGTTTTTCATTTTCATTGTGTTAGCCCGTGGGATTGAGATCTACAAAAAATGTTTTGTTCGAACCCTAACACTTGTTTTTTGGCGTTAAAACTCATTTTTCTTAAAGAAAGGGATTCAAGCAAGCTAGTGAAGGTATTCTTCATGTAGTTTCTCTTATCAAATGCACTTTAAATTTACAATTATAATTTAGCCATAGATCTGTGAAATGGTGAATGAATGTGTTGTTTGTTGTTGGTTTTCTTTCCTGTTGGTCTTTCCTTCAGGGACTGTTTTAAAAACACTATTATTAACTAGCTTGTTGTTCTATTTTCTTCAAAATAGATAAGGGTTTCCTGGTTTTAATAAGAGTCCCATGGTTTATTTTTGATATATTTGATGCCACATTTGGTGAAGAAATCTGCTAGTATTCATTACTCCTCCCTTCATGCCAACACCATATTTTATCTAGTATATGTCGACCTAGTTCAAATGTTGTTCGTTGTTGAGCACTATTGCTACTCCGCTTACAAATCAGTTCACCACCCTACTGCAAAATATATTATATTCTGAAATGTCTTTTGGGGTTTATATCCTCTACTTGGAGTTGACCTACTAGTTTCAAACTCCTTCGTATTTATATTTTTTCTCTTCTCTTCCAAGGATTTGGGTCTTTGGTCAAAGTCGATTCAAGGGAAATGCATGCAGTCTGTTTCGAATCATTTGCAAAAGAAAAAAATGGATATCCTTCTTGCATAACTCTAGCCTCTACACTCATTATAGTTGTTGAAATTTATATGGGGTTTGGCTATTGAAACCCTAAATATCCTCCAATATTTATGACGAGTTTTTTAAGTTCATTTTCAAATGTGAGAAATGTGTGGAAACTTTTGGAAGTGGTTGTTATATGGTGTTTTTGGCATATTTATGATGATTCCTTTGTATAGAGCGATGATCAATTTTTTTAATGATAAATGAATTGCTTGGAAAAAGCATTGGCTATACATGTGAATTTTGTTACACCTAGAAATTAAGTATAATGATTCAGTTTGGACTTTGATACGAAAATAGTTTTTTAAGATACATGATTATGGTGGGTGATGATTATTTATTTTTGTTGGTTGATGGCATGTTAAGTTAAAATCACTTACATTTTAATTTTTTTCTTATTCCAACCAATGCATCTCGGTATTAAAAACATTTTGAGAGTAACTCAGATTTATTATTAAAAGAAAATTATTTGGATTCCGGGTAATGAAATGACTCTGAATTTGAAATAAATCTATCATCTTTGAAAGGATTTACATTTATATATATACATAGCCAATTCCCCTCATATTTTCATTTTTTCGTAGTTATTTCCATATTCCCAAATTCATTTATCACTTTCATAAATCATTTATTTTCGCCTTGCATTATGCTAAGTTTGAAGGTTTTCCCTGCCAGATTGATATTAAAAGGAAACCCTTTTAAAAGTTTATGTATGATGATATTTTAATTAGGATGATGTTGTGACATGTTTAAAACTGTTTAGTTGATCATGGCCAAACCCCTCCATATTTTCATTTTCCATAGTTATTGCCAGCTCCCATTTCACTTTAATTTCCATTCATGATTCTTCCCCCTGATGCATATTTGATTGTTAAAATAAACAGTGATGGATATTTGATGAGGCAAAGATAAAACATTGTTGGAGGATGACTAAGTTTTCACATATGTTTTATATGATTGTTTAAGAACATGTATCATTATCTTTCCCTATCATTTTTACATCTTACGCATATTATAAATCCTACCATATTCCAAATATCATTTATATTCCCATGCTCTTAAATAATAATTGTTGTGTGAAATGAAAAAGGGTTAAGTGGCAAGATTGATATTTGATTGTTTCCCTATATGACTATGCTTTCTTGCATGCTTTTTTGTTGTTGCATAGAGATATACTACATTATGTTATGTAAATAGTTTTTTATGATTGGTTTCCTGCATGTTTGTTTGTTGTTTCATAGAGCTATACTAAATTATGTTATGTAAATAGTGTTTCATGATTATTAGCTATTGTGTACATACTCTAAATATGCCTTACATTATAGATGATTTTATTCAGTAGAAGTAGTGGTGGTAGGGGAAATAAGGGAAGAGGAAGGAGACATAATGAGTTTTTGGGTAATAAAAGATTACGTTTTTCCATCCACTTTGACATTGATTCAGAAGAATTTATTCAGTTATTATATACTGGTTTCCTTAACCTAGAAGAGAGAGGATATTTCTGGCCTAATCCTCCACATGAAACACCATTACACCCACCTCATAATATACTTTCTCATATCCTTGTTCAATCTCGTGTCTCTCTACAGCCTGAAGTTTCAGCCAATGATGGTTGGAAAGAAATTGTAAATCCTCCTCAGAACCAAGTTCATAGATGGCCATTAGTTTCACTTCCCTTACCTCCACCCTCTCTACTTGAAAAGTATACACTGCATATCAATTCAGAGGCTTTGCATTCCCATTCCACTCAGCATCCAACAAAGAAGCTCAAATATCTAACCCAAGAACCTGAGCCTAGTAATGGAAAATGGTATGCCCAATCTGTCAATTTCGACCAATCAGTGACCTATTCACACTTGATTACTTCCCATGCCCAATCCCAGAAAATTGAAAGCAAGCATAAATAATTTGAATATATACGTCTTGAAGATTTAGTGACAAGGATTAAGGCACCAACGGATGAATAAATAGAAGTCATGAAAGTAAAAAAAATCACAAGGAAGTGAAAAGAGGAAGAATACCTCGCATAAAAAAAAATACAATTTCTAGTTTTACAATGTTATTTTGGTGATGAGGACAATTATGATTTTTATTTTTTGGATAGTAGTATGTTGGATCGGACTAGTTGGTTATCATTTTGATTATCAACACAAAAGTTTACTTTTGGACAGATTGGTGATATTTTCATTTTTGGCATATTATGATAGTTTTTTTACTAAGGCACAAAATGATATATTTATTTTGATAAATATGTTATAATTTGGGGGTCACAAGGAAGTTTACAAAATTTTCATGTGGGTTGATTTGAATATGGGTGATGTTGATATTTAAATGGATGTTTGGAATCGTGTCTCTATTTTTTAGGAGGGACAAGGAGAAAATTGTTTGAAAAGTTAATAAGGAATAATTAAGGGCTCCCACCTATTATTTAGTATTTATTTATCCTTATAATTAATTATTATTATTATTTTATAATGTTGTCCCTTTAAACTAAAATTAGTTTATAACATATCTAAAATAGGTTGAACTTCTCAAACTACTTTGAGAAGAATAAAGAAATAGTTCAAGGGACAAGCAAAGGGAGAGTGATAGAAAGAACAATTCTGATAAGGATCCTTCTGAAGGTGGCAGCAAGGAGAGCCAAGAAGTATTTATTTTTTTATATACTTCACAAGAGTCAACGTAGTGACATTTGTGCCTGTCATTTTATCGTGTTTCAGTCTTGGTTTCACTTGATGATACCAGTGGTCATTGTATGATGCAAAATACCATCATTGATTGCTAAGTTTTATTTTGGTCCTTACTCTTTGGGTATGAAGAACATTGTTGGTTGTATTTCAGATTTGGATAAATACAATATTTTGATGGTTTTGAGTCTCATTTGAGTATTTCTATGTTTCCTTCTCAAATCTTTTATTTCTAAAGTTATTCAAAAAGTATTCAAAGTTATTTTTTTGTTATATTTTTCATTTTGACATTCTTAAATTAAAAGGACAGCATGAATTCCAAGAATTCATTTCTTGAGAGTTAATTGAATTTTTTGTAAAAGAGGCTATAAATTCAGGGTAATAATCTCGATTATTTTCTTTAGCCAAACAAAATCTGAAAATGTTGGTATTAAGATAAAGCCATTCTTTTTCATCAACATTTATTTCGCGACCATACTAGGGAAATCTTCAACATTCCTCTAGTATTTGCGTCTTATTGTTGCAATTACTGTAAAAAAAAATTGGATATCTTTCTTTTTATTATTTATTTTATGTTTTCATGACCATACCTATTGTGTGTCAACCTAACATTAGGTGGGGTTTAGATGATCAAACCAACATTTCTTTGACCTTATTTAACATGATTTTGGAAACATCCCTCTCACAAGATGAACTTAATCAATGTTGGGAAGTTATTTCTCAAGATATCAGAATTAGGGAACAATGGGAGGCTCAACAAAGGCTAGCCAGAAATAAACCTCCTTGATAAAAAGTCTATCTTTTGTCCTTCGGTTCTCATTTTTCTTTAAGAACGAGAGGGTTATCTCTAAAAATTAATCATGTCTCTGAAATAGGAAGAAGGAACGTTGTCCTTGAACACTTACAAGGAAAACATCGAAGATATTTGTCTGATTCTTCTAGGTCATTGATAACATTATTTCATATCACCTTCAATATGAAGTCTTTTGGTTCTTCTTCTGAAACTGGTCAATATTATTCTTCACAATCATATTCCTCTTCTTTGATTGGAAGTATATTTATTCATCAAATTATTTTCCAATCCACCACTAATTCTGCCAAGGTAATCAAGAAGTTTAGTTTATTCCAATTTGAGGAATATGTGACAACTACACCATGGAATGTATCCTCACCTCTAGATCTTGATCCATCTACTAATTCCCTTCCCAAATTCAAAGATCATTTGTGGAAATTTTTAGGAAATGGAACTATTTCTACAAAATAACATCGTAGTGCATTTTCTAAAGCATGTCACAATATAGGGGAAAATGATAATGATACTTGTATGTGATTATTTGTTAACTCTCTAGAATGGAAAGTTGTTGTTGATTTTTTTGAATTTCCTCCCAAAGTCATTTCTAGTTGGAATGAATTAGTTTACTGGCTTAAATAAACATATGGGAAGCCTAAGAATCCAACAGATTTATTAAAATATTATAATAACATCACTTTTACAAATGGTGAAACTATTGAATCTTTCAATATTAGATTCACTAAATTCTGAAATCAGATCCCAGAACTCATTCATCCTCATAATAAAGTTTTTTTCATTCTGTATTATAATGCTTTACTCTCTTCTTATCATCATAGGTTAGAAGAGAAAAATTTGACAAGCTTAGGGTCTGCACTCCAGAGTTTTTTGGAGTATGAAGAACAAATGGAAATAACATGTCTTCGTAAGGAAGATTTTGTTAAGTAGATCGAAATGTCAACTATTGTTGGCACATGGGAAGACCCAAGGTTTAACACTACAACAGAGCACCAAACAATCCCTAACTACCGACCCTTTTGGAAACATCCACAAAGAAGATGAAGTCTCACCTGAGGTAGAGGCAGGGGTGGTTGCAGGACTCAAGTGTTTACAACCTTAGCTGGGACACAGATCTGTGATTCTAATCACTTAACAGAGCACTCAACATATATATTTATCAATATTTAGTTCTTAGTTACAATGCAGTTAAACCCTAATTATAGAACAATGCAGTATTCAACCAGATCTAGCATCTAACATCACTTATCATTAAGAAATAGATCAGATCTTAACAGATTCAACACTAAGCACATGTATATCAGTCAAATATAACATCCATCCATATTATTAAGCACTAAGCATCGACAGGTCATTCATCTATATTAAAGAACTAATAACATTAACATATAAGCACATCAACACATTGAAAAAATCAGAGCAACACAACATGTACATGGTTCACCCCCACCCTGGGGCTACACCCACCAACTCTTCTCTTCTTTATTAGATTTTTCAATAGGTTACATGCACAGAGCCTCAAAACCCCTACTCCGTAGAGGATAGGAGATCTATGCAACTCTCTAGATCCTCCTTCCCTGAGTAGATCTAAGAACGTAGCCTTATATAGTCTCTTACACTGAATTTCACTTAGCTCTGCAAGTCTCGCACAATATGCACAAAACACTTACAACTCTTGATCACACAGATACAACTCTAGCACTCATCCATTCATTGTTTTCGCTATATTGCCTTATCATCTATTTATTCATTACAAAATATGCCTAAGCATAGGTGAACCCATGGGACAACATTCCCATACCCATTACATAATCCTGAATCCCAAAAAGGGCCCTAAAAGGGGCCGATATCTCCCGATTTCTTCTTCGTCTTGCGCTTTGCCTTCAATAGCCTGTTGAAGTCCCAAAATTAGGTCAAACATGACCAAGAATCCTCAAAACTTGGTTAAGGGACAACAGGCCCCCAACACTCACCTGTGACTCCTCCCGAGTCACTCTGATCTGACTAGTTATGCTTCAAAAGCCTTGATCTTGGCTCGAGATACTTCGACTTGTTGTTGTGCTATGACCTACTATTCAGTGAACTCTTGTATGACTACTTCGTTGATAGGTCCTTCAAGGTGTTGTTCAGCTGTAGTGACAACTTTCTCAAGTTCTTCTCCTCGACCTTCAATTTCTGTGAACAATTGGTAAGACTCATCCTGTACAGGTTGGAGCCTCTGAGTTACTTCCATAACTCTACTCTGAATAGTATGGACCTACTGCTAGGAAGTGCGCTGCTCTTGCAATCGCTTCATTTTTTCCACAGATGATAGAGGCTTCAACTGCGTTTGTATCATTTCTGCTTGATACTTCACCTCTTTGAGCTACGAATCCAGTGCCTTCAATTATGGATTCTCAGTGAATTTCTCGAAGGTCTGGGCACTATGATCACTCATTTCCTTGCATTCCATGGCAAGGACTTTTATTCTTTCAACTACACTTCAAGCAGTTGCTTCCCTTTGGTCCTTACATCCTGCGTGGTGTCAGGTATAGTGCAGAGTTCTAAATCTATTATTCATTGTTGTATCTACTGGACAACTTCTGCAAGATTTTCTACTTGATGTGTGACTCAGTCTCCAGCCCGTATCTCTAAAATTGTCACAGATTAGAGGGATTTGTTTACTACTTCTTTTACTTTGAGCTGCTATGTGAGAAACTATTCTTTCTCTTGCTGCATCTGTGCTTTCTCTACTTCAAACTTGGCTTGGAGAGAAACCTTCTCCTGTTATGCAATTCTTCATTGTTATACAATGTTTCCTTGTACTTGCTTCAAGGTATGGGTAGCTTGTTCTGCTTCTTCTTGTGCGTGACAAAGACTAGCTTTGACTGCATTAGCTAATTGATAGAGTTGGGTTGGCTCATCCCCCAACTCTGTTTTTTCTGATGACAGGGGCACAATGGACACTGCGAGACTGGACCGAAGGGCCTGTTGTACCCCTTGGAACTCGACCTTAAGTGTTTCATACATTTCATCCTACTTATCTTTTTGTTTCCCCATGATTTCCAGCAAATCATCGTTGAGGGATGCTATGATGAATTCAAAGTCATCAGTAGTAAGCACAGTCTTTATCTTGGTCACCATGGCTCTCAATTTCTTCCAAGAAGAAGGTTTCAAGGGAGAAACCTTCCTCTTCTTCAAGGGATTGGTCTCATCTCTCGGCGGTGTTACTTCACCTTTCTTATGTTAAGCTCCTGTACCATTTATTTCTTCTACTTCATCATCACCCCCTTGGTCAGGTGATATTCAAGCAGTCTTTTCTGAGGCACTACTTAATTATTATACTTCTTCAGTCTTCTTTGTTTTACTAGGTTCGTGTGTATCATATGTGATTGATGGGCTATTAGGGTTGGACATCTCTACAGGGTCATCTAGAATAAGGAGGTCTGTCGACCAGTTCTTAGTGATCTCCTCAAGATCCTCTTCCATGAGATTGTATTACAACTGCAGTTTCTCCTTATGTTCATCGGCTCATGTAGTAAAGTAGATGAAGTGTCGATATGTGTACAACTTCATCAGAGGTCAGAATATTTGTAAGGTGTTCAAAGTCATGCGAGGTTCTGCATCTATGGATCTCTTCAGCTGAAGGTAGTAGGCATGAAAAATAGCATTTGGCTGCCACTATTTTTCCATGTCGCTCGAGTGCCATAGTGTGGAAAACTTCACAGCAAGCAATTCGAATGGTTCAATATCCGGGAAGGTCGCACCTTTTGGAATCTCCCAGGAAATAAAGGCGATAAGGATCAAGAGCTAGTTTAAATTGAACTCGTAGCCCTGATCCTGGGCTTCACGGCAATCTAGCTCCAACTGACTCACTAGGTACTTCACCCAGTTCATCTATAAACCTTCTATGCACTTTCTCACAAGGTCAACAACAAATCCTGTGACCTGCATAGGTTTTTTCTTCCTTACTAACTTTCCTGAAATTAACTGATAGGAGAGGCACACTACGCCATTCTGGATGGAGGCTACCTTGTAGCCTCACGTTCCCTTTTTGACATCGCCATATGTATCCTTGATTTTCTGTGTTAGTGCACGATCTGTGGCTTTTCCTGGATAGAACTCCTGTGGATCGAGTCCTTGCATACTCAAGCCTATGATCCTATGGATCAACGTCGGGTCAACTGTGATATGACGGTCTATCCATAAGTAGCCACCATGGTAACATGAAAGTAATAACTTGACATAGGCATTGAATTCCTGGTGCCATTCGAAGTGTGGGATTTTCATGATGTTTAACAAAGTGGACTGTGTGAGGTTTATCATCCATGGATGAGGGAGTATCTTTGAGTTTTTCCCCTTTGTCTTGGTCAAGTACTTATATGGGTCAAGCATACTGTAGTTTTTTCGATCTTCGAGGTTGAAGTCACTAAAATTCAATGCTCTAATATTATCCTGTTATGCGCGAACTTTGTGTATCCCCTTTGGGAGGTACGCAGTAACCATGGTGTACACAAATTCTCTTGGAATGTTATCTTGACTCACTTCCCCAATGAAAGGTGGGATGTAATCCGCCAATATGGACGAGATCAACTTTGCATTGGCTAGGTCATCTCTGTGTTTAGTTCTCTTTTTTGCTGATGGTCGGGATGATGTCGATGGAGAGGCTTGCAGTCCTCTCATTGATGATGCTTGAATACTTGCAGACATCACTCTTTTAGACATTACTCTTTCAGTCATTAGGTCAATAAGAACTTCTTCAAAAAAATTCTCTGCAGTGCTAAGCTCATCTGAAATGCACGCTCGTGGTTAAATGTCTCATGTTTGAAGAGTAATTGTTCAATGCAATAGGATAGATGGCACTAACATGGTGATCACTGTGTGAAATAAAATATGCTCGGAGCTCTGATAGTCACGATTGAAAAAAGTGTTTCTCGTTGTGTGGCATGATGGGATAAATATATAACTCAAAAATGGATCTCTTGCAATGGGTGAGAAGCCTTCATTAGCTCAGTTTCGTTCATTGTGGCATGGTACCAATGGTCTGGTGGTGAAATTTTTGACCATAAATGCCTTTCTACCCATTTGGGTCGTCGGTCGAACAATTATACTGTCTCTAACAACTATATTTCTTTGCCATGGTGAAGTGCTATGTGATGTTGTTCTGATATTCCGGTGAAGCTCCAATTTTGCAAACTTTCCTTCTGTGAAGTTCCCTCGGGAACCTTCTATAACTTTTCAATCTTAGATCTCTTCTTACTTAGTTTTCTAGCCTTCTTTCCAGTGAGCTTCGTCTCAATATTCCTTTTTCCATTCTAATTCTTATCTTCTTTTGGTAGAGTAACTTTGCGTTGTTGAGTTTCCTTCCTACAAATCAAGGGTAATACTTCATCTATACCTGGAATAGGTAATTCAGTCTTCTGTGGGTCTTCTAATGTTCTTCGAACTTCGACATCCAAATATCTGGTTGGAAATAGCTTCACCTGGTTCTCCTGTTCTTCAATCAAGTGTGCAATCCTCCTAGTCATGAAATATTTTAACTATTGCTTCTTCTTCTCTAGGATTTCGTCTTCTTTGCTTCTGGCCTGATCTCCTTCAATCCAAGGTATTCCTAATAACATAGAAAATGGAGCATTGTTCTCAATAAATTTAACAACTCCAAATTCTTCCTCTGTCGAAGTTCCATGAGAACTCATAGCTATCCTGGTAAGTCTTCCACATAGGGTTATCAACTTTCCTTTCAATAATCCTAATCCTCCCAAAGAAGGAATCATAGCAAACTTTTTCTAGAATTTCCCAAGTTCTTTCGGTCATGTTATTCACCTATGTTTCCTCATCCAGAACATAGTCAATGTCGAAGTCTCCTATTCTTGCTTCAATGTACTCTTTTTCTTTAAAGACCTCTGATAAACTGACATGTTGGTTATCATTCAAGGTTTCTAGCATCTGTAGTAATATTTTATCTGATCCTTTTTGGGGTTCTGTCATAATCTTGGTTTCTGGACTTGCCTTAGGGTTTTCTTGGTTCATATTCATTCTTTCAATCATTCTAGGGCAATCCAATACCTCATGGTCTAGAGCTTGGAAACATAGGCAACTAGGTCTCTTTCCAGGGAATTCCTTAGCCAGATGTCATGGTCTTATGCAATTGTAACAAAGGGTTAATCCTCTCTTTCTCTTAAATGATCCCCATCCTTTCCTTTACTACACGCTAGGATCATGGTAGCTAACCTACAAAAAAATATTTCTAGGGTCCTGGATCCATTTGTTAGTCCAAACATTCTTTCTATGCATAGGTATAACATATCTTTCACTATTCTTATCAGATCTACTCATATCAAATATTCTTCCTTCTATCAGTTCCTTAGTTTTCAATCTAGGATAAATCTTATCAAACATACCTAGATCCATACTTTAGAAACAAAAATTTCCACTAATATTATCTTCAACAGAGCACAAATCTTCTAGATCTTAAAACTGTTCACTATTCTTACCTTTATCAGAGCACAAAGAGTTCATATCTTACCTCTTTTCTTCAGATCAAAATTCTTTCTTTAGAAAAAAGATTCACAAATCAAGTAGAATAATGCGCACTAGAGTGACAGATCTACACACAGATATTTCACAATTTCAGGTCAGGTCTTTGCACACAACTTATTTTTCCTTAGTTCCCAACAATCACAATTTCAGGTCAGATCTTCGCACATATCCTCTTCTTCCTTAGTTCCCAACAATCACAGTTTCAGGTCCCATCAATGAAACCATTTGTTGGCATAGGGGAATACCCAGGGTTCAACGCTACGACAGTGCACCAACAAAACCCTAACTATTGGCCCTTTCGACAACACCTGCAAAGAAGATGAACTCTCACCCGAGGTAGAGGCAGGGGTGGTTGTAGGACTCCAGTGTCTGCAACCTTAGCTGGGACAAAGATATAAAATTTTAATCACTTAACGGAGTACTCAATAGTTATATTTATCAATATTCAGTTCTTAGTTACAACGCAATATTCAACTAGATCTACCATCTAACAACACCTAGCATGATGAAATAGATAAGATATTAAAAGATTCAACACTAAGCACATGTATATCGGTCATATCTAACATCCATCCATATTATTAAGCACTAATCATGGACGGATCATTCCTCTATATTAAAGCACTAAGCACATTAATATATAATCACATCAACACATTGCACAAATCAGAGCAACACAACATGTACACGATTCACCCCTACCTTGGGGCTACGTCCACCAACTCTTCTCTTCTTTATTAGCTTCTTCAATAGGTTACATGCACAGAGCCTCAAAACCCCTACTTCATAGAGGACAGGAGATCTGCGTAGCTCGCTAGATCCTCCTTCCCTGAGTAGATCTAAGCATGCAGCCTTCTATAGTCTCTTACACTAAATTGAACTTAGCTTTGAAAGTCTCACACAGTATGCACAAAGCACTTACAACTCTTGATTACACAGATCCAACTCTAGCATTCAACCATTCGTTGTTTTCACTACATTTCCTTAGCATCTATTTATACATTACAAAATAGGCCTAATCATGGGTGAACCCATGGGCCAACATTCCCATACCTGTTACATAATCCCAAATCCCAAAAAGGGCCCTATATCCCATGATCTCCGCTTCGTCTTGATCTCTGCCTTTGATAGACTGTCGAGGTCCAAATATTAGGTCAAACATGACCAAGAATCCACAAAAATTGGTCAAGGGCCAACATGCCCCCAACACTCTCATGTGACTCGTCCCAAGTCACTCTGATATGACTAGTTATGCTTCAAAATCCTTGAGCTTGGCTTGAGCTACTTCGACTTGTTGTTGTGCTATGACATCCTGTTCAGTGAACTCTTGTATGACTACTTCATTGACAGGTCCTTTGAGGCATTGTTTAGCTAAAGTGACAACTTGCTCCAGTTCTTCTCCTCGGCCTTCGATTTCTATGAACAGTTGGTAAGCCTCGTCATGTACAGGTTGGAGCCTTTGAGTTACTTCCATAACTCTACCTTGAATAGTATGGACCTACTGCTGTGCAGTGCGCTACTCTTGGGATTGCTTCATTTTTTCCACAGCTGATAGGGGATTCAACTGTGCCTGCATCATTTCTACTTGATACTTCACCTCTTGGAGCTGCGACTCCAGTGCCTTCAATTCTAGATTCTCAGTGAGTTTCTCTTAGGTCTGGGCACTACAATCACTCAGTTTCATGCATTCCGTGGAAAGGAATTTTATTCTTTCAACTGCACTTCGAGCAGTTGCTTCCTTTTCGTCCCTTACATCCTACGAGGTGTCAGGTACAGTGTGGAGTTCTAAATCTATTATTCATTGTTGTAGCTGTTGGACATATTCTGTGAGTTGCTCTACTTGATGCATGACTTAGTCTCCATCCTATAGCTCTAAACATGTCATAGAGAGGAGGGCTCTTTTTACTGCTTTATTTACTTTGAGCTGCTCTACGAGTAACTGTTATTTCTCTTACTGCATTTGTTCTTTCTCCACTTCAAACTTGTCCTGGAGAGAAACCTTCTTCTGTTCTGCAATTATGCTTTGTTCTACAATGTCGCCTTGTACTTGTTTCAAGGTATGGGTAGCTTGTTCTGCTTCTTCTTGTGCGTGACAAATATGATCTTTGACTGCATCAACTAATCGATAGAGTTGGACTGGCTCATCCCCCAACTCTGGTTCTTCTGATGATAGGGGTGCAGTGGACACTGCACGAATGGACCGAAGGGCCTATTGTGCCCCTTATAAATCGACCTTAATTCTATCATACATTTCCTCCTTCTTAGCTTCTTGTTTCTCCATGATTTCTAGAGAAGTGTCATTGAGGGCTGCTATGATGAATTCAAAGTCATCAGTAGTAAGCACGGTCTTCATCTTGGTCACGGTGGCTCTCAATTTATTTCGGGAAGAAGGTTTTAGGGGAGAAAACTTCCTCTTCTTCAGGGTATTAGTCTCATCTCTCGGTGGTGTTACTTTTCCTTTCTTATTTTCAACTCCTGTACCATTTATGTCTTCTACTTTATCATCACCCCCTCAGTCAGATTATACTGAAGCAGTCTTTCCTGAGGCACTGCTTAATTCTTGTACTTCTTCAGTCTTCTTCATTTTACTGGGTCTGGGTGTATCATGCGTAGTTTCTGGGCTGTTAGGGTCAAACATATCTGTAGGGTTGGCTGGAATAAGGAGGTATTCCAAACAGTCCTTAGTGATCTCCTCAATATCCTCTTCTGTGAGCTTGTAGTACGACTGCAACTGCTCCTTATGTTCATCGGCTCATGCGGTAAGGTAGATGAAGTGTTGATCTGCACAGAACTTCATCAGAGGTCAGAATCTCTGTAAGGTGTTCGGAGTCATGTGAGTTTTTTCTTCTATGGATCTCTTTAGATGAAGGTAGTAGGTGTGAAAAATATAGTTGGAATGCCACTGTTTGTTCATGTCGCTAGAGTGCCATAGTGTGGAAAACTTTGTAGCAAGTAGTTCGAATGGTTCAATATCCGGGAAGGTAGCACCTTCCAGCATCTCCCAGGAAACAAAGTAGATAAGGATCAGAAGCCAGATGAAATGGAACTCATAGCCTTGATCCTGGGCTTCACGATAGTCTAGCTCCAGTTGATTCACCAGGTACTTCACCCAGTTCATCTGTAAACCTTCTACACACTTTCTCGCGAGGTCAACAAAAAATCCTGTGACCTACGTAGGTCTGTTCTTCCTTACTAACTTTCCTGCAATTAACTGACATGCGAGGTGCACTGTTCCATTCTGGATGGAGGCTACCTTGTAGCCTCGTGTTCCCTTTTCGACATCGCCATATGTATCCTTGATTTGCTGTGCTAGTGCATGATCTGTGGCTATTCCTGGATACAAATCCTATGGATCGGGTCCTTGCATACTCAAGATTTTGATCCTATGGATCAACATCGGGTCAACTTTGATATGTCAATATAGCCATAAGTAGCCACCATGGTAACATGAAAGTAATAACTTGACATAGGCATTGACTTCCTGGTGTTGTCCGAAGTGCAGTATTTTCATGACATTTAACAAAGTGGACTACGCGAGGTTCATCATCCATGAATGAGGGATTATCTTTGAGTTTTTTCCCTTTGTCTTGGTCAGGTACTTATATGGGTCAAGCATACTGTAGTTTTTTCGATCTCCAAGGTTGAAGTCACTGAACTTCAATGCTTTGATCTTATCCTGTTGTGCGTGAACTGCGCGTATACCCTTCGGTAGGTACATAGTAACCATGGTGTACTCAAATTCTCTTGGCACGCTGTCTCGACTCACTCCCCCGGCCAGAGGTGGGATGTAATATAGAAATATGGACAGGATCAGCTTCGCATTGGCTAGGTCATCTCTATGTTTAGTTCTCTTTTCTGCTAATGGTCGGGATGATCCATTTCAGTGAGAAGTCGACAAAGAGTCTTGCAGTCCTCTCATCGATGATGCTTGAATACTTCTAGACATTACTCTTTCATTCATTAGGTTAATAAGAAATTCTTCAAAAATTTTCTCTGTAGCGTTGTTGGCACAAGAGAAGACCCAGGGTTCAACGATACAACAACACACCAACAAAGCCCTAACAACCGACCCTTTTGGCAACACCTTCGAGGAAGATGAAGTCTCACCTGAGGTAGAGGCAGGGGTGGTTGCAAGAATCAGGTGTCTGCAACCTTAGCTGGGACACAGATCTGTGATTGAACTACTTAATAAATCACTTATCACCGTCAATTCCTCAATATATTATCATTAATCACTTCGCTGATAAAACAGGGCTTCATAGCATTCACATTGTTATAACATACTTAAGCACTTAGAATCAATAGATAGGGAATATATATTAGATCAAGCACTAATCATATTCATATGGATCAGATCTAATATTCTCACATATCATTAGCACTAAGAATAAGTAGATCTATCTAATCATCTTGAAGCATTTAGCAAACGAAGACATAAACACATTAATACAAGCACCAAGCAAGACAACACAATGTTTACGTAGTTCACCCCCCCTGGGGCTACGTCCATAAACTCTTATTATGTATATTCTTCATTCAATCGATTACAAGCACAAAGCCTCAAAACCCTTACTCCGCACAGGACAGATGATCTATGCAGCTTGCTAGATCCTTCTTCCTTGTGTTACAACACAAAGCCTTCTATAGTCTCGCACAAGGACTTGCACTCGACTCTACAAGTCTTAAACAGAATGCACAAAGCCCTTACAATCCACACTAGCATTTAGCATTTAACACTTAGCTTATTGGCCTACTTCTTGTTCTCTTTCTACATTGCCTAGCTTTCTATTTATACTTTACAAAATAGGCCTAAACATGGGTAAAACCAATGGGTCGACATCCCAATCCTGTTAAATTATCCCCAAAACCCAAAAAAGACCCAAAAGTGGGTCGAGATCCCATGATATTTGCTTCATCTTGTGCTCCTCCTTTGACAGGCTATCAAAGTCCTAACATAGGTCAATATGACCAAGAATCTCCCAAAACTTGGTCAAGGGCCAACATCCCCCCAACACTCACCTATGACTCGTCCCGAGTCACTCTGGTCTGATCAATTATTCTTCGAAGGCCTCGAGCTTGGCTCGAGTTTGTTTGACCTATTGTTGTGTGATGACCTCTTGCTCGGTGAACTCTTGGATAACTTCATCATTTACTGGCCCTTCTAGGCGTTGTTCTGCTACATTAATGACCTGTTCTATCTCTGCTCCTCAGCTTTCAACCTCTGTGAATAACTGCCATGCCTTATCTTGTACTGGTTGAAGTTGTTGAGTAACTTCCATCACTATACTTTGAATCATATGGATCTATTGTTGGGTGGTGCATTGATCCTAAGACCCCTTCATTCTGTCTACAACTTATAGGGATTTCAGCTGCACTTGTAGTGTGTCTTCATGTTATTTTTCTTCCTAGAGCTGTGAATCCAGTGCCTGTGACTCTGGGTTCTCAGTGAGGTTTTCATATGTTTGGGTGTTGTGGTTACTCAACTGCTTGCACTCCAAGGCAAGAGATTTTATTCTGTCAACTGCGTTGCGGGTAGTTTCTTTCCTTTGGTATCTTACATCTTGAGGGGTATAGGGCGCAGTGTGGAGTTCCAAGTCTGTTATGCCTTGATGTAATTGTTGAATTACATATTTGAGTTATTCCACTTGCTATGGAAATCTCTCTTCAACCTTTACTTTGATGACTGTCACAGAGAGAAGTGCTCTGTGAGCGATTTCCTTTACTTCAAGTTAATGAGTGAGCAACTGTTTCTTTTATTTATGCAGCTGATATTTTTCTTCATCCCACTTCACTTGCAGAGTAAGATTTTCCCGTTCTGCAACACTGTGCTTCTCTAGAAGATCTTCCTGTGGTTGTGATAAAGCCTTGGTGACTTGCGTTGTCTCTTCCTGATCTCATCGAAGGTGAGCTTCGACTGTATCAACAATGCGGTGTAGTTGAGCTAGCTCATCACCTAGTTTTGTTTTTCTTGTTGATAGAGGCGCAGTAGAAACTACGCAGCTGGAATGTAATTCCTATTGCACCCCTTGGAGTTCAACCTTGATATGACTGTATATCTCTTCCTGCTGAGATTCTTTCTTTTCTTCTATCTCCAGCGAAGCATCATTCAGTGCTGCGACGATGAAGTCGAAGTTGTTTGAGGTGAGGGTGGTCTGCATTTTAGTCATAGATGCTTTTGATTTCTTCCTAGAAGAAGGTTTCAGAGGGGAAACCTTCCTTTTCTTCGAGGGGTCCTTCTCGTCTCTAGGTGGTGTAACCTCGCCTTTATTCTATTCAATTTCTACGCCATCTATCTCTCCACCATATCCTCCTTGCTATGTTGATAAGGAAGCGGTCTTCACAGATGCATTGTCTAAATCATGGACCTCTTTGGTCTTATTTATCTTGCTAGGTCCATGTGTATCATGTGCTTCTTCTGGGTTGTCAACATCAGAGATCTACGCAAGGTCTTCTAGATCAAGGAGGTCCACCGACCATTCCTTGGTAATTTCTTCCAATTCATCCTCTGTCATATTGTAGTATGATTGTAGTTGTTGTTTATGTCCATCTACGCGTTCTCTGATGTAAATAAAATGGCGGTCTGCACTGAATTTCATTAAGGGCCGAAACCTATGGAGGGTATTCAGGGTCATACGAGGCTCGGACTAGATGGCTACCTTCAACTGATTGTAATACGTATGGAACATGATATTCGACTACCATTTATTATTCATGTCGCTAGAGTAACATAGTGTAGTGAAATTTGCGACCAGAGGTTCAATGGGCTCGATGTCCGGGAAGGTCGCACCTTCCGGCATCTCCCATGCAATGAAAGTGATCAGGCTAAATAGCCAACTGAAGTGAAATTCATACCCTTGATCCTGGGCTTCCCTGCAGTCTAGTTCCAACTGGTTTAGTAGGTATTGCGCCCAATTCATATGAAGTCCTTCTACGCACTTCCCTGTGAGGTCAACTATGAAACCAGTGACTTGGGTGGGTCAATTCTTTTGCACCAACTTTCCTATGATCAATTGAAAAGGAAGGTGCACTACACTGCTCTAGATAGAGGCTAACTTATAACCTCATGTTCCCTTCTTAACATCTCCATAGGTGTCTTTAATCTTCTGCGCAAGAGAGAAATCCATGGATTTTCCTGGGTAGAAATCTTGTGGGTGAGGGCCTTTCATGCTTAGCCCTGTGATCCGATTGATCAACTTTGGATCCACTATGATACAATGATTTAACCATAAATATATTCCATGGTAGAAGGACAATAGAATTTTGACGCATGTGTTCACTTCTTGGTGCCTTCCGAAGTGAGGAATCTTCATGACATTGAGTAGTGTGGACTAC
>ML853272.1:29040-41789 GCA_009831015.1 Picea engelmannii | reverse complement strand
TTTGGAGGTTCAAACACTTTTCTACAGGGATATGTTGATTCAGATATGGCAGGTGATAAAGACAGCAGGAGGAGCACCACAGGGTATGTTTTTACTATAGGTGGAATAGCAGTAAGTTGGATTTCAAAACTGCAAAAGGTTGTCGCACTTTCAACAACAGAGGCAGAGTGTGTTGCTACTACAGAGGCTAGTAAAGAGATGATTTGGTTACAAAGGTTTATGGAGGAATTGGGAAAGAAGCAGGAGAATAGCAGGTTGTACTGTGATAGTAAGAGTGCAATTCATCTTGCAAAGAACTCAACCTTTCATTCGAAGACTAAGCATATACAGTTGAGGTACCACTTCATACGATCTGCCTTGGAAGATGGACATTTGAAGTTGGAAAAGATACACACTAGATAAAATCCTGCAGACATGTTAACAAAGGGAGTAACCAAAGAGAAACTAAGTTCCTGCTCAGTTTCAGTTGGTCTTCAAGAATGAAGATGAAGATGAGAAATTTGCCAGGTCCGAGAAGGTTCAGAGTCCAACATATACAACAGCGGTGGAGTTGTTGAGATCAGTCTCCAAGTGGGAGATTATTGGTTGTGGAGCCTGATTATCTTCTTGATTCAAAGGTCCTTGCTTTCAGCCATGTTTATACCCCATGAAGTATTTACACCCCAGAAGCATGTACACTCTTCCACACAGGGGAGTGTAGAGGGGGGGTACCCCCTCTGCGGGGTCCGGGGGAGCTATCCCCCCGGCTAGGGGGTCTGGGGGCAAGCGGGCCCCCAACAGGGGTGGCGTCCCCCGAAGGAAAAATTGCCTTGTAAAAGTATATTGTAATTTCATTGTAAATCTGGAACGTTCATTATAAGGTCACAGATCTAACGATAGAGATTATGTTAGGGTTTTTTGCCTTAGAAGGCAACCCTCTTTTATGAGGGAAATGTATTGCGGATATGGTTGATGGTGAATATTGTATTCTGAGATAGGAGACTTTGAGAGAAAGAAGAGGAAGTTACAACAGGTTTGTTGTAGGTTGTATCCCTTCATATGCTGGATAATAATAAAGGAAGGACCTGGCAATTTCTCTAGTGGACATAGACCACACTGGGTGAACCACATAAATCTGTGTCTCTATTGTATTGTTTATCTTTTGTGTTTTGTTTCCGCATTTGTTTTATTTTATTGCTCCACGGTCCTGTTTTTCTAACATTGAATGTGTTAGGTCTTGTTGAATACTGCCTTGCTCTGTAATTAGGGTTTATCTGGGCTATGAATAAGGGTTAAATGTTAATGAATGATGAACTGATAAGTGCTCTGTAAGTATTGTGATCGCATATTTGTGTCCCAGCTAGGTTCTAGACACTTGAGTCCTACAATCCCCCTGCCTCCACCTCGGGTGAGTCTTCATCTGCTTCACAGATGTTGTCGAAAGGGCCGTTATTTAGGGTTTTGTTGATGCGTTGTTGAAGCATTGAACCTCGAGTCTGCCCCTGTGCCAACAAATGGTTCCGTTGTCGGGATGTGAAACTGTGATTGTTGGGAACTGAAGAAAAAGAGAAAGATCTATGTGTAGATCTGTCGTTGTAGAGCACAGTAGTCTACTTGACTTGTGAAGCTTTGTGTTAAGAAAGGAACATGATATGATAAAAAGAGGTAAGATCTTTAAGCTTTGTGCTCTGATGAAGGTAAGACAAGTGGAAATTTTTGTTCTGAAAGTATGGATCTAGGTATGTTTGATAAATTTTGTCCTAATCTGAAAACTAGGGCACATATAGAAGAAATAAGATATGATATGAATAGATCTGATAGAAATAGTGAAAGGTATGTTATTCCTATGCATAGAAAGAATGTTTGGACTAACAAATGGATGCAGGACCCTAGAAATAATTTTTTGTAGGTTAGTTACTGTGATCCTAGTGCGCAGTACAAGAAAGGTTGGGGATCATTTAAGAAAAAGAGAGGATTAACTCTATGTTACAATTGCAGAAGACCAGGACATCTTGCTAAAGAATGTCCTGATAGAAACCCTAGTTATCTTTGTTGTAAACCTGTGGATCATGAAGTTATGGATTGCCCTATAATGATTGCTAAAGTTGAGAAGTTGAATATGAGACAAGAAAACCATGAGAAAGGACAAGAGACTAAGACTATGATAGAATCCCAGAAAGAATCATAGACTGTATTATTGCAAATGAAAAAAACCTTGAATGATCACAAAGACACCAATCTATCAGAGATCTTAAAAGAGAAAGAGTGTAGAGAAACAAGAATATGAGACTTCGACATAGACTGTGTTATGGATGAAGAAACATAGGTGAATATCATGATAGAAAAAACTTGGGAAATTTTGGGAAAGCCCGCTATGATTCCTTCATTGGGAGGAATAGGATTATTTAGAGGAAAGATGATAGCCCTATGTGGAAGACTTACCCAGATATCTATAAGTAATCATGGAATTTCGACAGAGGAAGAATTTGAGGTCGATAAATTTGTTGAGAACAACACCCCATTTGTTATTTTGCTAGGAAAAACCTGGATTGAGAAAGATCAGATACGAAGGGAACAAGAGTAGGAAGCTCTAGAACAAAAAAAACAAGAACTAAGAGATTTCATGGCTAGGAGAATAACGCACTTACTGAAAGAACAAGAAGACCATTCGAAGCTACTAAGAACCAGATATCTAGACGTCAAAGTTGAAAGAACACAGGAAGACTTGAAACACCTATCTATACAAGAGAATAGAGCACCTACTCCAGAAAAAGAAGAAGTATTATCTCATCAGTGTGAAGTTACTATGTTGAGTACAGATAAGAACAAGAATGGAAAGAGAATACAGAGACCGAGGTCACAGGAAAGAAGGCTAGAAAGCTCAGCAAGAAGAAAGCAAAGCTAGAAAAATTGCAAGAGGTACTGGAAAGGACTTCGCAGAAGGGAGATTTACAGAATTTGAACTTTGCCGAAATATCAGAACAACATCGATTGACACTTCGCCATGGCAGAGTGATATAACCATTGGAGGTGTCCCGACCGTTAGCCCGACGCTCCAGAACAGCTAGAAACACAGCTATGGCCGAAAATCTCGCCATTGGATCGTTGGGACCGCACCCTAACAGATGGAATAGCATTTATGAAGGCCTTCTTGTCCGTTGAAGGAATCGGTTATGTCGTTGTCTATTTATCCCATCGACTGTTGCACTGAGAACACTTTTATGAATTGTATCCGAGCCTACAGAGAATTCATTGTTATCGCACTGTGCCTACCAAGACTTCGCCACCCCTGCTATTACATTGAGTATTTGATAACCGACCTGAGATACCTGATTGCGAGCGTGCATGTCAGACGACCTCAATGCAGTAGAAAAATCCGTCAAATAAATTCTAATCGACCTCATGACTGAGAAGGTGATGTATGTAGGAGTTCAAGCCTCATCGACACGAGGAGTGCAAGCCTCCCCTTCGACTGCTCATGGATCTGGACCATCCCAAGCTACGACCGAGAAACGAACCAAGCATCATGATGACTTGGTGACTGCAAAGCTCATCCCATCCATCCTGCCCAACTACATCTCGCCTCTGGCTGGTGCGGTGAGTCGCGATAGTGTCCCAAGGGACTTTGACTACACCTTAATTAATGCGTACCTCCTGAAAGGGATACACACAGTCAAACCGCAGCTGGATAAGATTATGACATTGAAGATCAACGACTTCAACTTGGGATATCGCAAGAACTACAACATCCTCACACCCCACAAATATTTGACTAGGACGAAGGGGAAGAAGTCGAAGATCATCCCCCAACCTTGGACTATGGACATTGCAAGGTCCACTATTCTGAACGTAATGAATATACCCCATTTTGAAAGCAACTAGGAGGTTAACGCATGCGTTAAAATCCTGTTTTCATGCTTCCATGGCAGTTATATGTGGCTAGATAGATGCATCACCATCGATTCGACGTTGATCCATAGGATCACTAGATTGAGCATGCAAGGACCAGACCCACAAGAATTTTACCCAGGGAAGGCTGGAGACCGTGCCCTGGTGCATAAAATTAAATATACCTATGGCGATGTGGAAAAGGGGAAACAAGGATACAAGGTAGCCTCCATCCAGAATGGCGCAATGCGCCTTGCCTGCCAGTTGATCGTAGGTAGTATAGTAAGAAAGAACAGACCCACGTAGGTCACAGGGTTCATTGTTGACCTCACAGGGAAATGTGTGGAAGGGCTACAAAATAACTGGGAGAGCTACCTCGTTAACCAGTTAGAACAGGACTACCGCAAAGCTCAGGATCAGGGCTACGAGTTCCACTTCAGCTGGCTATTGATCCTCATCGCATTCATTTCCTGGGAGATGTCGAAAGGTGCGACCTTCCTTGATATTGAACCATCTGAACCTCAAGTTGCATGGTTCACCACGCTTTGGTACTCAAGTGACATGGGGAAACAATGGCAGTCGAACGCGGTGTTCCACACCTACTACCTGCAGTTGAAGAGGGCTATTGAGTCTTTCATTCGTATGATGTCGAACACCCTACACAGATTACAGCCATTTGTGAAGTTCCACACATATAGACATTATATTTATATCACTGCGTGCGGAGACGAACACAAAGAAGTAATGCAAAGTTGTTATAATCTCATAGAGGAGGACATAGAAGAAATCACTAAGGAATGGCCTGTAGAGCTCCTTATCCCAGTTGACCCAGTAGAGTTGTCCGACCCTGACCTCATCGAAAGCACTGTGGTCACTCGCAAAGAGTATGCCACATCCAACAATAGCATAAGGAAGAAGAAGGAAGAGGTACAAGAGTTGGACAACGCATCAGAAAAGACTACTTCAAATTCACCTAGGGAAGGAGGTGATGATGAAGTGGACAAAGAAGATGAAGGGGAAAAAGACAAGCAGAAGCAAGGCGAAGTAACACCGCCTAGGGATCCCATTTATGAGGCCGATATATCTAAGAAAAGAAAGGTTTCCCCCACGAAACCTACATCGCGAAAGAAGTCCAAAGCTAGTCAACCATAGATGCAGACTGTGCTCATGGTGGACGACATTAACCTAATCATTGTTGTTGTATCAGACACCTCAGAAGATATCTTACAACACAATGAAGTGAAATAAGAGACCATGTATGAAAGGATTGAATCAGAGCTTATAGTGGTACAACAAGCCCTTCACCCCAGCCGTGCAGTGTCTACTGCGCCCCCTCCATCAGAAGAAACAGAGCTGGGAGATGAACCTTCCCAACTCCGCAGAATCGCAGATGCGACCGAAGCTCACCTTCGTTGTGTCCAAGAAGAAAAAGAACAGGTCGCAGAGGCCCTGAAGCAAGTACAAGAGGAAGTCATAGAGCAACGTCTGGTTGCACAGCAGGAAAAAGATGACCTCCAAGTGAAGTACGTAGAGGATAGAGAGAAAATACATCAGGAAAAAGAACAGCTGCTTGCGGAGCAGGTCGAAGTTAAATAAGAAATCAACAAAGCACTCCACTTTGTGACAGGCTTAGAGAAAATGGAAGAAGACCCAGTGGAGAATCAAGTGGCAAAGCTTACTGAAGCCATCCAACAACTTCAACAGAGAATAGCAGATTTAGAGCTACAAACAATGCCAAGCACTCCGCAGGACGTGCGAGACCAGAGAGAAGCAACTGCTCGGAGCGCAGTTGAGAGAATCAAAGCATTATCCTTGGAATGTAAATAGCTTAGCAGTCGAAGTGTGCAGACTTATGAGTGACTTACAGAGGACCCTGAACTAAAGAAACTGGAGTCACAGCTCTAGGAGGCAAAGCAACAAGAAGCAACAGTACAAGCTCAGTTGAAGCTTCTATCAGCAATTGAGAGGATGAAAAGGTCCCAAGAACAGTGCATGACTCAACAACAGGTCCATGTCATACAGAGCAAAGTCATGGAAGTGACTCGGAAGCTCCAGCCAGTCCAGGATGCAGCTTGACTACTTTTTGAGGAGATTGAAGGACGAGGAGAAGAACTAGAACAAGTAGTCACCATAGTCGAGAAATGCTTGGAAGGACATGTGAATGAGGTAGTTATTCAAGAGTTCACCGAGCAGGAGGCCTTGGCAAAGCAACAGGTCGAATAAGCTCGAGCCAAGCTTGAGGCATTTGAGGCAGAGTTAATCAGATCAGAGTGACTCGGGACGAGCCACGGGTGAGTGTTGGGGGCCTGTTGCCCCTTGCCCAAGTTTTGGAGAACCTTGGTCATGCTTGACCTCTTTTGGGACTTCGACAGACTGGTCGAAGGCAGAGCGCAAGTCGAAGCGGATATCGCGGGATCTTGGCCCATTTTTAGGGCAGTTTTGGGTTTAAGGTTTATGTAATGCGTATGGGATGTCGGCCCATGGGTTTACCCATGTTTAGGCCCCTTTTTGTAATGTATAAATAGATATCTATGCGATGTAAGGAGGATTCAGTTGTAATCTAAGTTTGAATAGTTGTAAGTGCTTTGTGCATGCTGTGTTGAACACCTGCAGAGCTAAGTGCAAGTGGTTGTAAGAAGCTTTTGTATAGACCGTAAGAAGGCTTTGTGCCGTAACCTAGCTCGAGGAAGGAGGATATGGTGAAGTGCACGCAGATCTCCTGTCCTATGCGGATTAGGAATTTGTGGCTATGTGCATATAGATGATTGACAGAAGGCAATAAAGAGAACAAGAGTTGGTGGATGTAGCCCCAGGCTAGGGGTGAACCACAAATATATTATGTTATGGTTGCTTTATGCATTATGGTTGTTATATTGTTCATATGATTTATGCTTAGTACAATAATGTATGTTCAGATGAATCTGGTATGATAGCTTAGTGCGTAGTGATGTGAATGAATGTCGTATCTGATCTCTTTCCATATGCTAAGTGCTTGAATGTGTTAGGTATTGTTGAATACTGGGCTGCTCTGTAATTAGGGTTTATCTACGATGTGAATGAGGGTTAAATGCTAATGAATGATGAACTGCTAAGTGCTCTATAAGTATTGTGATCACAGATCTGTGTCCCAGATAGGTTGTAGGCACTTGAGTCCTACAATCCCCCCTGCCTCTACCTCGGGTGAGACTTCATCTGCTTCGCAGGTGTTGCCAAAAGGGCCAGTAGTTAGGGTTTTGTTGGTTTGTTGTTGAAGCGTTGAACCCTGGGTCTGCCCCTGTGCCAACAGGCCTCCAAAAGTATATACTCATGTAAAAGCAATTATAACATTGTATTGTTTACATGCATTAAAAAACAAGAACATGTAGTCTACAATTGGTGGCTTTTGACTTGTGCTTTCTAGAAGCCTCGTTCTTAGAGGACACGACAACCACAGGAATCTCCTTGATCTTTGAGGATTCCTATAGATTTAGTAAAAAAATTCATATCACTCATTATCTACTCTAAACAAATGAATAAAACTTTCTATTACCGAAATGTTTGAAAAGATTAAAAGTACATTTACTCTTTTTAGCAAATCGTGGTCAGATATTCTTGGCATACAGTAGTCCATGCTTACCATATTCACCTGAAGATGTTGAATCGAAAACTACATGCTTAGACTATATGAGATAGAAGAATCCATCTATTCAACAATTCTATCATTGTATACTGCATGATATTACGATTCTCGCAAGAATTAATATATTCAAACACACATTAATTAACCAGGCTACAACTTTCAGCTACTTACATTTACAACGTTTTGATTGTCTCCTAATCCCAAAAAATCCATAGCCCTTGTCCCACTATCCATTGTGGTTACTGCAGTCATACACACATACATAATAAGAGCTTTGAAATTGCTAAAATGACTACTTATATAAGTCTATATAAAATCCTCAAAATAAAAATAATACAATGATTAATCCCACTCCGCATACAATAGTACCTTTGTAACAGGAGTTCTGCAATATCTTTTCGATGACTTATAGATCTATAATGCTATCATCCATATCCAGCACATGAAACTGGGAAGTGGTATGTCCCTCTTCGCTCGAATAATCTTCCACATGAAACTGTAAATCTTTCAATCCTCTCCTGCCCATTAAATCTTACTCCACAACAATGTCCACAATGCCCTTAAACAAACAATCTATTTCGAACCCAGCAATGCCTATAGGAATTCCGACGTACCAATGCGTCCATGAACAATGCTAATATTTGAAACGAAAAAAAAAACCAAAATCCCTTGTCGTTCATGAGATAATATGGTGAGTTCATGGATGGAGAAATCGCTTAAAATAGGCTGTGGTGCGGTGTTATGATGGTTGAGTTGACTAAAATCCCTAGTGTGTAATCAGGGTCCATGATGGCTGAAATTGAAGATAATTTTGACATCTCTTGCACATATATTTCAATGGACTCACATAACTGCATCAATACCTCTCATATCAAAGATGTTTCTCCTGCTCTGAAACTTCTCGAACGAAAATTGTGCTTCAAAAGACCACCATGAGATTTTATTAGAGAAGGATAGCCGGGAAGAGGCGCCATCAAGTCATCTAAAGTGATTTCTTCTCTGTATTCGACATTACTCGGTGAGTATACGGAGCTTGGCTGCCATAGCCATCCACAGACGGAGTTAGATGCGTGGAACTTTCATGGTTGTATAATTTGATCACTTGTTGTAGCTACATGGTTACAATGTTGAAAGGACCATTTTAAAACAAAAAAGGAAATGTGCTCTCAAATGGTGAAGAAGTTGTGTCTTACCCCAAAAATTGTGTAACTTTATCGCGCTTACACCTCCATATCTTCCCTATGATTTAAATTCAGTTGTTATAATCCTTTGAAAATCAGCAAGAGGGTCTACTTTAATTCTGTGAAAGCAATTATTGCATTTGTTTATTATACTATTACATGTAACAATTTTTTAGTTTCTTTGCAATTTAGTAGAGGATCATACTCATTCCTCCGTGTTTTGCAATTGCAACTTAGTATGTTGAATTGAAATCAATTCGTGAACGATGAAATCCCTAACACTGATTTTGGAATTTGTTTTTTTCTTAAGCTTTTTAATCACAAAAAATAGTGGATTAAAAAAAATGTGACTATAAATCTTTTGAAGTTTGTAGCATGTAATATCTCTTTTCTATTTTCACTATGGGTTGATTCTACCTACTAATTGTTTTATGTTTTTTGTTATCTTGCCCCAAATTCGGAAGAGTTGAACACGTTTGGGCTTAGTCAATGCTCCTCAAGATTGATTGTGCTATATGAAAATTGTGCATACATTTGTTTTATGTTTTTTGTCATCTTGCCTCAAATCCGGAAGCGTTGAACACGTTTGGGCTTAGTGAAAACTCTTCAAGATTGATTGTGTTATATGAAAATTGTGCATACATAAACATAATTTTAGTGAGTAAATTTTCATTACATATATTAACCAGAAACTAAAAATATTATTAAATCATTATTTTTTTAATTACAAAACTATTATTAAAAAATCAAATTATATATTCATACTAATTATTAAATTTGTTTTCAAAATAATATTGTTTTGAAAAATAATATAAAATTTCGCATGCATTACATCACAAGATCTAGGATATAAAATACTATATAATAGTCTAAATTTGTTTTTCAAAACAAATTGTATATTATTTTATAAAATATACTATATAATATAATATAATTTTATATAAAATACTATATAATGGTCAAAGTGTTTATGAGTTAGAAAATTGTTGAATTTGTATAAATGTTATACTCTAAGTTTAAAATTTCCAGAAGTTTCTATGAGTCTGGGTGTAATTTTGAATAAGCATAGAATTAGGTGCAAATTGGATAGAAACACCTCATCATAGCATATGACATGAAGATTTGACAACATTAAAATACCCCTTCAAATGACAGTTAATCAAACATTAATTCTATATTATTATTTTAACACTATTTTAAACCTTACAAAAACATTTTCAGCTCCATTTAAGCTCGCCATATTATCGCCATACAAGATGGATGAACATAAATGCCAATGAATATGATTTCAAAATATGACGGGAAGATTTGACAACATAAAAATAGCCCTTCATACCATGAGAGTTGATCAAACATTAATTCTACATTATTATGTTAACAATATTTTAAACCGTCCCGTCCCTCATGTAGTCGCTCCAATTACCGTTACCGTTACTCTTCCTAACACGGTTGATAAGAATTTGCTTAAAGAAAATATTCACCACCATTTCTATAAGATGGTGTAAAATTATGGATAACTATTTGATGCATATTTTAGAGAGGAATTTTAACATTAATTACTTCCCTTTATTATTAGAAAATATATGTAAATCTTAAATAAATCAGGTAGAAACGATTCTATTTAAATATGGAGAATATATTTATCTAGGAGATGAGAAATCACTATAACCACGGAGAAACGAAGTTATTCAAATGTGAGGAATATTGAATATATTTATCAATAGAAATCGTTACTTAGGGAATTTATCCCATTCAGATTTCAAGTACTTTGATTCAATTTATGCATTTTGTCGTTATATTGAGACCATTGAAAGCAATATACATTGGCTACTAGTGGTAACTAAACTGGACAAGAAAGTATGCACGGCCTATACATTGGCTACTTCCAGTTAATTTTTTATATATAAATATACATGCACAGAGCACTAACATAGCAGTTTATCTGCTTTGGTTTTGTGGAGAAGCAGACTACATGTTTACTGGTCATTAAAAGAAGGCGCAAAAATCTTTGCCCAATATTTTTCGCATTCATATTTTTTCTGCACTAATCATCCATTGTGTGGTTTGTTAAGAGAGAAAATTAAGATACAGGATGGAGTCTGAGTTCGAGCCTGCAGTACGCACGGAAGAACTGCAGAGGTATAACTGAATGGGGCAGGAATATGAATTTGATGGATTCCCTATCATATGCCCTACACCACTGAACTTAATGACTGCCTTATTATATGCCCTGCATCAGTGAAACAAACCCTCAAAGAATACAAACACAACCGCATACGACAATGTAGAAACTCTCAAGCAAAAAGAAGACGCGGTTAGATTTTAAACATTGGATTGATTGAAGAACATAAAAGAGTCATAAACATGATTTGTGGAGAAATCTTCATGTAAAAACCAGGATTGAAATCTTGAAAAAAAGTAAAAGAGCTTGGCTCATTGTAACATCATTGTAAAGCTTAACAAAGACGTTGGCTACTGGTCTGCGCGACGAAATATACCTAAAAAATTATTTGGAAATCCTCTGCATTATTTGCAAAATAAGAGATCAAGCCTATGCAAATCAAAAAAAATCTGATAATGTAATATATATAGTATACCTGATTCGTGATGGCTTTGATAATACTAATAGGAAGAGTGAAGAAAAAGGTAAGAGAACAGGAAAGGCGAGAAACAGTATGGAGATCGGATCCGATGGCGCCTGGAGATCGCGACGATCCCCTCTGTAACTGAACTCGATGCCTTGTCCTTCTTTACACAACTCCTTTCTTCCTCCAAGTGACCACGGACTGTGACCACGTGCCTATTCCCAAGGCGCTTTCGGCATTCGCGAATATGAAGGGGGTTGATCCTTGCTGATTGAAATCGCGATGAGTGATATGCCGAGACGGCTTAATCTGGCACCACGCATCCCTCTAGATATGACGGCTCAAAATGCTTCGTGAGGTCGCGGGCCCCAGTTTCGGCGCTTTCGGCGCTGTCAGGGTTCGGGGTTTCGCGATGCTCAAAGACATAAAACCTTCATCCTTTGATCTTGCGATTACCGAAAGCCGACACTGCTAGATCTTGCACTAAATCCCGGGTGACTTGGCAGCCCCGAAATCCCGATGGTCGTCGATCAGCTTTGTAGATGGATCTTGGCCGCTAAAGACAAAACTTTGCTCGCTCGCTTGCTTGGGGGGGGGTTGAAATGAGGCTTTCTGCGTTGCGCTTGGGCGCTTCTCATGCGACTCGCTGACCAGAAGGCCCCTTGCGCCCCAGACAAGAAATGTTACTAACAAGTGGGAGGCCATCGACATCCATCTGGATGAATCCTCCCCCCTTAGGAAGCAATGGTCTCCATTGCGTTGAGTTCCCCTACTAGTACATATGAGCAAATTTGCGACGGTTTTTCGTTGATATTTCCACACTTATCCGTTGCAATTTCCAAAAAAGCCAAGATTTTTTTTCGTCAGAATAATTTCATCGCTATATCCACGATCCAAGTGTGCGTGGAAACATCAACGAAATTATCTCTCTACGTGTCACCACCTTCAATATCGGTTAACCCTATGCATCGTCGCAATTACGACGAATTATCGTCGCAATAACAACGAAGAAATGTGGCAATTACGATGAAACTTCATCGCAATTGGGACGAAAAGTTATGCCAAGCCAATAACTTACGACGCAGTTGCTGAACGTGCGACGAAAGTCCGTCGCAACTTGAGACGAAAATTCGTGGTAATATCGACGAGTGCAATATCTTAAAACCAAATTTACAACACACATGTTGTATATGCAATGAATATTCGTGGAAACTTGCGACGAAGTTTCGTTGCTATAGAAACGGTTGTGGTTAAATAGTAAAATATTTCCGATGAACTTGCGTCGACATTGAGACAATGCATTTAGGTTTTAAAATATTTTCTTACATGAAATATGGTATACCATATTGTATGCCATTGTAATATGGCATTACTATTACATTGTAATATTGTAATATTGTAATATATTGTAATATATATATCCCCTACAAATAATCAAGGCACTAATCAACTAAATATTGTAAGCATGTGTTATCATGAAGTTGGATTAGAAGTAAG
>ML853267.1:17990-29748 GCA_009831015.1 Picea engelmannii | reverse complement strand
TCCCCCGGTCATCATCGAACTGCTTGAAGTCCCCCTCGATCACAATTTTACTAAGATCGATCACAATGAGTCCTGCAGCTTAACAAACAAAATGTCGGCCTCTTGTGGATTGCAGAAATGCTGCGGGAGATCGTTGAGTTTTGACTGGCGTTCTGAGAGCAATCTTCGTCATTCTGATTGAATTGCAGGTTGCAAAATCCACATCTGAGGATATTATATTCAGTATAATGCTCTCCTTTGGAACTCAAAATAGCTGGTACGAAGGCACACAGCTCGACCCAGCTCATTTCAAATTCGAAAATATGACGCTGAGGAAATAATGTACATTTGTCTCATTTGAAATATCTAGCTTATTTCAAATTCAAAAATGGGCGCGGAGGGGCATTCAGGGCGTTCGAAAATGAGTGCTTACGCGGTTCACTGTTCACAGTGTTGTGTCATGTCGTCTCACCACCGGAGGATCGGCGGGACTCGGAAAAGGGAGTAGCATGGATGCGCGGCGGGATGGATGCATGCAGGCCTGGAATTTGACGTTTTACAGGACGTTTTTTTGGTTTTTAGATGTATTTGACACGTGGATACAAAATCTACACGTCAAAATTTACCGGTATAAAAAATGTCAACCCGTCACAAATTTTAGGTGCTTAGTTTACTATAGTGTGTCATCTACTTGGGCCTTAGTGAATACGGGTTGGGAAAAGGTTTGTTGGAAAATTTAATATAACAATAAACAAAATTTAATTAGTTTTAGACTCCCAATCCTTGCAATTTAATTAGTCCATAATCTTAGTTCACATAAATTGTTAATAGTTAATTGAATATCCATTCACTAATAGAGAATTTGACACTCATGAATTTGGGGTAAAATTAAAATGACAGGGATGAAAAACAAATGACCGTCATCAAAATTTCACTTGACAGGTAAAATAAATTTGAAATTCCAGCCCTGGATGCATGGATGTGCGAGGGTACCAAGGTGTTGCACGGGCATCCAGTCTGCAGAGTCTTAAAGACTCTGCAGCAGGCTGGATATTGCTCGCCCTTTCCTTGCAGAGGCCTGACACAACACAAGACCAATGTACATGAATTGGCTGAGCAGAAGCTCGGGCTTTGAAAAGTGAATCCGCAAGTACGGTTTGAGAGCATGTTCACCTCACTAGTTGGCAAGCATGCATGGATCCACTAGACATTTGTAAACGTCAGAAGCACCATCGATCTTTATGTACAATGCCAAGTTCACTGTAGAATTC
Organism: Picea engelmannii; assembly: GCA_009831015.1. NCBI lineage: Eukaryota > Viridiplantae > Streptophyta > Pinopsida > Pinales > Pinaceae > Picea > Picea engelmannii. Next base: position 28,498 of record ML853267.1, on the reverse strand, counting down.
CATGTACTTCCATAGCTTACTCGATTACGGTGAAACAATATACTCCTATAACTCGATTATGGTGGATGCTTAAGGTAAATGGACATTGTGAGAACTTATTAATTGTGTTACACAAATTCCAATACAATTAAATTACTCCATTCACATGGAAATAGTAATCGCCCTTCAATGAGGTGAACATATGAGAGTCAAAGTATTATTGATTGCATATGAATTACACATACCCAAATGCTAGCGTACATACCTTCCGGTCAACCTTCACTATTAAAACTGGTATAAGATGAGTCTTTCTTTGAGTCTTTCTTTGCACGACCTGACAAAGGATTGACCACATACGACAATACAAGACACAAAGTTGTGCCTGAACTGATTGCTTTGGATCTAGAGGATCTAGAGGCTCTATAAGGTGTTATGCATATGCAACTAGATGATCTAAAACTGAATATGAAACATATTCCTCAACTTCTAAAAAAAAATGGTCCATCAATGCCAAGAACTTAAGCACTAGCAACAATTTCTAAGCCTAATCATTAGACTCAGACGACACTACAACAATTGGCAGTCACAACCATCAACAACAACCTTATTATATCGTTAGGACATGTGTTTGATCAAATTTATAACTACTGAATTTATGTAGTCTTTTCCCGTCCCTCCGTTGCTAGGGCTAGAGAATTTGCTTGCCGCTCAGTTCCAGGTCAAGAGCTCAAAAAACCAGTTTAAGAATCAAGGACAAAGTATAACATAGAGAAACTCTCCATCATAGTGATGCTTTCCATCATGTGTTATCCCTATCAGTTGGGGAAACTACTATACTCTTATATAAGATATATGTTATTTGTTGGTTTTACACGGGTTCATTCTCGTGCTCAAACTCATTGCTTCATCGACCTTGCTTCAACCGTATTCTTTATAAGGAGCTCCAACAAAGAGGTGCTTGGGATAGAACCCCGCTAGGCTCTCTTGCTACAAAGAAACTAGTGCATCCCATCCAAACCAGTGCACCCCCCACTAGGTTCTATTGCTACAAAGAAACCATGCCTAGGAGATATGGGAAGGAGAGCACTTCCCACGTGGAGTAAATAATGAATCCATATATACAAAATAAACAATAAATAAAGTGGGCTCTGTGAAGTATGTCAATATGATATAAATATTGGACATTTCACTTTTCGAGGCGTTCTCTTTGGAGTCCTGACACCTTTCTACAAGTTGCATAATAGGCATGCAATCCTTTAGACACGTGAAAGGATAGTTCCTCCTCAATACATATGGGTTCACTTGTTCAATTATTTATAATTTGTGGATTCTATAATGACAATTATGCCTTGGACAATTTCATTGAGGTGAACGAGTATTTATTCTTTGCTTTGTATTTTCAATGAAAGCAGGTGTCCCTGAAGGGATATTAGTTGGGCATAACTTCCCTTTAGATCGTAGGAGTTTTATTTGGCTCGAATGATAGATTTGTGAACACTTATTACCAGAATACACTTCATTGAATAATTAGATGCTATGGTTTTAGCAAAGCTAGTCAATAGTTGAAGAGCAGTGGAGACTTTTATAGTATATGTCATTAACACTGAGTCGTAGATCATTCCTGCGATGATGATCTTGTGTTTTATAATTAATTGAATGAATGATCTCTTTTATGGTGAACACTCTTTATTGGTAGTTGGCAGGTTAGAAACATGGAAAGAGTCCATGCAATGGGGTAAAACTATAACACAAACTATAACACTTTGATATGTTCATTATGTCTGAGTTGCTTTCAATAACACTAGGGCCGATTTGTGGTAGTCTTTGATTTTGATTGTGTCGTTACTTATTAAGTGATTTATTTGTAGGCCTTGCAGCCGATATGTACTCATGTGTTGCATATACAATGAAGGAGGTATGTACTTTGTCTGTGATGCTACAAATTCCCATACCCATGCCTTTGCTACTCGGTAAATTGGGTAGTAAATTGTCTTTTCCCACAGGTGGGTGGACGTAATGGAGAAAACTGTTTTCTTTCTTACAATTTGGGAAAGAAACTAATAATGGATCCCTCCTATGAAAGGTTTATAGAGGGAGGTTGCACGAATCGACTTATCTATGTGAATCCGCAAGGGAGTATGCTTTCCTTTCATTCCAACTATAATAACAAATACAAGTGTTTCCAAGCCGAATTGAACCGGACTTGGATCATTGTTTTGAGTCATGCGATCATCGTTTTTAGTAACTAGATCAAAGAAATTGACCATATCCACCAGCCTAAGTGCCCTCCCTTCCTGGTATGAAATGAAATTCATGTGCGTTCGAGTTGAGATGCAACAGTGCATCCTATCTCTATCTATTTTTACCGGAAACAATTACTAATGGCCCACAAACAAGTATTCAGGGCACCTACGACCCTCTTCGAAAGGATGTTGGGTTCAGTGTAGCTACTACCTAACTCTTGGTAAATAATTTTTGCTACAGGTACTAGGTTGGTTCCCTTCCCTATTTATACATGCCTAAATGGGTGACCAAACACATCTCTTCAGAGCTTTCTTAGGTTAGGTTCACTGCCTAACCTATTCAAGTCAAAAAAATTTCCCAACTATTTGACTGTTCCTTGATATGCCTATAAGCGGTTTTAGATGGGTATGGAGTGTGAGTATGGCTATGGGGACGTGCTTGAAACATGGCCAAAGTAATCACAGTGCAACTGCTAACTCACATTCTTCCCACCATTGCCATGCAAAGAGGTAACACCATCCTCTCCACGTCGTGGTCGAAATGCCCATGGTTCCACCTTTTGGTTGATATGTGGCATGCCAACACTGTCCAAAATGTGACTCCGTAAGGATAATGGTGGCACAAATATCCATTATATAATGCAGTCGTGTTGTGCAGATAAAAGTCGGGAATACATTAAATGCATTTATACTTTTATATGGAATCGTGAATGGCAGATTAAAATCGTGAATGATATTCCCATTTATGGTTTTGTGACTATTGGTTAAAATCCACATCCCAACCTGGTTCACTCAATTGGTTTTGTCTTCAGTAGGTTTTGTCGTTGGTATTAGATAAAAATTTAAGCTGAATAAAAAATTGAAAGTAACTTTGTCAGTATTGCAACCATTACAACCAATTAATATGAATACAAAACTGAAAGCAACCAGTTGAACAACAGACGAGATAAAACCATTCTTATGCTTCTTATCATAGCAAATAATAATACAGAGAAGATTTTCAGTTTTTCATTGTGGTCATTGAGTTTATTTCTCTTCTGTATTTTGAATGACAATTGTATTTTGGGCTGGTAGAAAATTGCAGCCGTTGCAGGGGCATTGACTAAACTACAAAAGAAAGATCTGATTAATTTCTTTATTCTTCCCTTGCATTGAATATTTTGTTTATCCTTCCCTTATCTTATATGAAATGCACCTGAATAAAACGACTATACTCCTATCATTTATCGCCCCTTTGTCCCGTTGTCCCAACAATCAGAAAATAACTTTCTTCATTCAATCCATCTAATCTATAGTTGGTAGTTACTTTGATGGGGGCCCTTTAATAAGGCCATACCGAAGGGACCCTCCAGTCCTAACTAATTCAAAATTCACAAAGAGAAAAAATTGATCAACAAAACTACCTTGAAAATTCTTCTTTTAGTAATGCATACCCATGGTATAAAACATTTACGATCATTTTGTTCCAGGAAGTATCAAATTACATTTAAGGTCATTTTGTTCGGGAACTTTCAATTTACCATATATTAATGTCATTACAATTTACCATATATTAATGGCATTATGCCATTCTCGGGCATTTGCGGCAGGGACATCACTACTACAGTAGCACTTGTTCTCTTTAGTGTAGTCCAATAATGGGAGACTTGTCCTTTTATTTCTTGTTAAACCTTCTGTGAAGTCTAAATATAATTAGAGGATTTGTATTTTGATAGAGGCACAAAGTTGGATAGTTGTTTTTTTTTGTAAATAAAAAAAGAGGATCCTTGTATTATATCATCATGAGTGTACAACTGTATGTCATTTGGCAACCACCTGTTCCGCGACATAAGGGAAACCATAACAGGTGGCTCCAAGCGGTGATATGTCTATCATGGTGGAGATTCAGTTTACAAAAATTGAGCAAAAGATGAAAATTTCAACAGGAACTTTGTTCCCACTAGCTAGCCTAGGGCAGACTTCATTCAGAGCCGCCATTACTAAGAAGGTTACACAACTGTAAAAAAGAGTGAAAATAAAATCACTATGCATGCTGAAAACTGTAATTGACAAGAACCAGAGTCAGGGGTGGGTCGCGCCAAGCCATTGGGGAACTTGGATGTCCATGGGCGGTGTAGACTAGGACGAACTTTTGCTTGCAGGTGGGGCATTGTGAATGTGTTGGGGAGTCTGAGAGCGCCTTGAACAACAGATCTAGTCGCTGGTGGATTGTCCTTTGGCCATGCACCTGCTTGTCCTACCGCTGTCGGATGTCAAAGAGGAGCTCAAGATGCTCCGCTGCCAGATGATAGGTGCATTGTGAGCCCTCCTCACCACCGTCCGTGCCTGTGTCTTCCGCTATAGCTGTAGTTGGGTTCTCCCCAGCTCCTGGCAATTGCCAACTTGGGGGGATTTCCTCCTCCACTATGCATCCTCCTTCCCACCATCGAGGTTGAAAGTCTTGGGAAGCGGAGGGGATTGGGAGGCTTGCCTTGGAGGGTGACCCTTTCGTTTTAACCAGGCTCGGGCCTGGTTGAGAAGACAAAGGTGGCCCTGCGTCATTCAACTTCAGGCCAGGATGCTCAATTGAGGGTAGTGCCTCCTCTTTGATCGTGTTGAGGAAAGTCGATAAGTGCTGGGGTGGCGGCGGAGAATGCTCAGTGGGGGACGAGGTCTCCATTTTGGGAATGCGAAGGGGAGACTGAGCTTGAGTTTGGGACAAGGTAGGCGGATTCTCCACTTTTGGAGTGCGCATGGTGGACTGAGTGCTTCTGGTAGGTCTGTGAGGGCGGATGAAATGGGCAATCAAGGCTCGCTGAGAGGCTGTGAGCCGATTGTCTCGGATGATGGCGTTCTTATTCCTGGTGGACCGCCTGGGCTTGCCTCATTCCCGGGGCATGGTGGTGAGAACCAAGGGGTGGGGGCGAGTGTGGTCGGGGGAGGTTCGAAGGTCGCACAGGAGGTAGACAGAGAGGCCAAGAGCGTTGAGTGGCACTATGCAGAGGTGGTAGCTTGCAAATGACAGGCAGAAAAGCATGCCATGGTTGATTTTATTGCCGCTGGGAGCCATTGATGCCCCTCCCATCGCCATTGAAGGCTGACGGGACTGGTTCAGGCTCCTGGTACCAGTGGCCTGGATGGATCGCTTGTCTGAGAGCTCCTCCAGGCGCACTGAGTTAATTTCCCTTATGGTAAACTCCATGGGGAGTTAATAACTTCGGGGGTGGCGGCTTGGGATATTAACTCCCCCCGCCAACTGTCCCTACCACCTGTCCCCCTCCTCTTGCCAAGTGTCACTCCATCCGGGGGAAAGTTGGATAGTTGTTAATGCCTCATTGATAATGAAATTCGAAACAATATTATATTGTTGAGTATTTGATTTAGAAAGAACTTTTTTGGTATTATGGATTAATGGAGTAAAAAGGCTTAAAACATGGACTTTTGTTTCTCAATTTTGTATTAGTCTTGGTTTGTTAAAGAGTCTTCTTTATTTTCTTGGTAAAATGAGATTTAGTATTCAATATCCGAAATAAGAACTAAAATTTATTTCTTGATGATGATAGTGAGGTTAAATGTTGGTTAGAAGTTTGGCTTATTAGATACGTATAACTACTTTTTTGCTTGTCTTCTTTGTAAACTATGTTGGTGCAAGTATTTGGTGTGATAAACAAGATTCAAAAATAGTAATATAGCATAATTTTTTATTTAGACACTACTACGATATGGGGTTGTAGCGTCACAATGTAGTGTAATTTTCCTTAACAAAATCATGTTTCTACAACAAAAAACACAACACAAGTGGGGACATCATGTTTTGTGTTAATTTTGCATCATAGTGTCCCTTTTTTTCATCATTTTTTTGGTGCACACTTCTAGAGCTTTTGTATTAGTGACAAAAAATTTGTTGCAGAAACTCTTTCTGAGTCGATCAAGCATTATATTATATCACTTAATATTGCAAAAAAAAATCAAAAAACCAATTTTGCATCACATTTGCATCTAGTGTGTGTCATTTGCGTTGTGTTAGCATCAAAGTGAGTCAATTGGTGCATCAATATTATATATAAGGTGTCATTTTTTCATTAATCTAACATCAATTTGAGATGGGTTAACATCGTTTTTACATCGAAATACAAATCTTTTTTGTCATATTGTGTATTCTTGAAATGTTTTTAGCATCATAATTAACATGTTTTTGCATCGAATTAATGTAAAAAACGTGTCATTTAATGTCAAAGGTGTGACATAATTATAATTAATGTTCTAATTATTTTTATTAATTTAATTATAATTGTTATTATTATTATTAAAAATAGTTGGTAATTATTATTATATTATTTTAATTAATAATATTAACTTAATTAAATGTTGCCCCAGATGGGGTGACACGTAGCCCAAGGGAGGCCACGCAACCCCCCCACGAAACTCGCTATAAATATGGCCGACTGCCACCCCAAAGCCTATTCTTGGATGGAGGACGACTATAAAATTTTGCAGAGGAAGGGAGGACAGCTCCCCCGCGCCATATTAATGGATGCCTCGATGATTAATTGCAGGAGGGTGACGCTGCGTACGGGTGGTAGCAAAGCGGTCATATTTGCCCCTCGGTTAACTATCAAGCTTGGCCATGAAATTCACCACTTCACCTCAGTGCTCTGTCTCCTTACTCTGCTCGAGAATTTTGTTTTGGTCCAATCGGTTCTCTCTGGACTCATACGTAGTTTTCTTCTCCCTCCAGACTCCACCATGCTAAGAGAGAGAGGAAATCCCAGGCGAGGTCCTTCTTGGTACAATCGTGCAGCAAGGCAGAGACGCCCACACAATTTGGAGAGGGCTCGGTCCATCGCCCGGACTCAACAAATTGCGTGGCCACATACGCCTCCAATGGCCTTCATGGAGGAGGATTTCCCGGAGGAACCAATTTAGGTTCCACTAGAGTCCCTCCTATACATGGTCCCGGATGCCCACATTCGCCCCAACACTAGTGTTATTGTTACAGGAACACCGACAACCATGGATAGCACCAATTGCATTGTTCAGGAGGAATTCCCCATTGCTGAGCCTCCACCGCTGAACCCAGTTGAGGATTGTGACCAGTCTCCACCCAACCTCTTCAGCCCAGAGAAGCTGGAGATTATTTTTGATATAAGAGGTTATATGGCGGAGAAAATCCATCGACACACCCTCATCAACAACCGCGCCAACATGTTGTTCGATGCCCTTTCGAATGCACCGACCAAGCAGAGGTGCCCGACCTGCACGTAGCCCTACATGCTCAAGACCAGGGATCGAATCCTTCACAGTGGCTCTCCGGATGGAAGGTTCCATTGTTCTCACGACCCCTCTAATGTTTAATTCTACACAGTTATCTGAGCATCACTGACATAGTGATGGAGCTTTTTTTCTTGTCAATCTGGTCTGGTACTCCGTTCATTTTTTTCCTAGTTTTGATTTTCAGAGTTTGTTAGTATGTCTAGTTTACTTAGACAATTTTGTCAACACTACCAGCCACCACCTACTCTGGTTTCCAACAAATTGGTAGGGCAAGTGGCGGTTGCCCTTTTTGGCTGAAAGCATAATAGGCGACCACATGTTTCAGTTTCTACTAGTTTGGCAGAACATGTGGCATGCCAATGACACATATCAGTTTTGTATAGTGACAATGTATTAGTAAGGAATTACCCTTTTTTATTTACAAAAAAAAAAACTTAATTAAATGTTAATTATTAATTATTATTATTATTACAATATTTAAATATTAATGAGAATGATGATTAATATAAGTCTATTTTAGAACATATTAATCATGATAGCAAAATCCATGTATATATAAACGCAATACCCCATTAACATTTAATCAATTTCACACTAGGAGAGGAAAACACATGTATCCATAAGCATAATTATAAAATTTTACCACAATAACATTCAATTGTTTTTAGTAAGGTGACCGAGGTTTGAAACTCGACTAGCGGGAGGAGACACCTAAAATTCCAACCATGCTAAGGGTTGGTGTGGCCTAAGTCGAGTGTGATCCCCGGGTGTTTTTTACGGCTTAGAGACCCCTAGGTCACATTTTCTTAGACCACAGGCTAGTCCCGTAAGTCTCAGACAAACTAGCAAACCAAAAAAAAAACATTCAATTGATTTTAGATCATGGAAGGAAAAATCCATGTATATATTAACTCAATGATAATTTTTTAAAATTAAATCACAAAGCAACTATGTAAACTTTTTTCCCCTATAAATAAGTGGCAAATTTCCATCCCAGGGAGATGTTAGCTTTTTATACATATGATATGAAAAAAATTCTACACGTAAGGAAATGAAATGAATATGACATGATAAAAAATTGATAGAACTATCTATAAATAAGTGGTACACTATCACCCTAAGGAATGTCAACTTTGTATACATCATAGCATGACTAAATTTCTACACATATAAGGAAATGAAATGAACTTGGCATCATAAGTTCATTAATTGAAGTTGATTGAACTATTGTTAATCCCCTCTTCATCCTCAGTCTGTAAAAGTATAATAAAAGAACGTGAGTTCAATACAATATTTTTTTTTTTTTAAGAATTAAAGATGTAATACAAATATATAGGTTATCAATGCCCTTTGATTCCCTTGAATCATTGTCATCATACTTGTTCCTTGTCATTTGTTCCATGTGCTCAAACATAAATTTGCATGTCATAAATTAAATAAATACCATGAAGAATGTAGCATATTGGAAGTAATTGCAGTTTAAATTTCACTGAAAAATGTAGGATAAATCCTACCATGTCTACCATTCTCAAATTCACTATACCAGAGCGCTGACTTTGGATCACTTTCTTTTTTTCATATACTTTAACAATGCATTAATTAGTTTATTAATATTTTTTGCAACACAAAATATAATATAGTAAGTAATGATTAGAATTATAAACAAAACTCTTCATATAATAAAAACATGTTTTTCAGTATTATATAACAATCATAAAGTATGTAATTACAACTCACTTTGATTTTTTTGTTGTTTTTGTCAACAATTACTATATATTTTCCTTTTCTTCTATAACATTCGTCATCTCTTTCCCCACACTTAGCATTGTTCTCTGGTATTCCCTCACCACTATATGCCATATGATTTGCAAATCTATTATAGCTATATGTTGATAGCCAAGTACAAAAAATCCATGGAATAAAATATATGCATAATTTGACATGAATATTGAAAACACACATGCACACAACATCAATGTATGCAACGATAATTTATTTAGTGAAAGGTAAAAAAAGCCACCGAATTCAACCAAAGTCAACTGGAATTTGGTTTAAAGATTAAAGTTATTGTGATCACATCCTCCTTCAATCCGATAGTAAAATTATTTATGGTTTTGGTATCATGTATTAAATCTACCCACTCTTATCTATGGTTTTTACCCATGTGAGTTGTTACACATTTATTATGGTGACATTTTTATGTGGGAATTCATTCCACACTAATAAATATTGCATATAAAATAATAAGCCAAGTCAACTAGTTTTGGATCAATGACCATGATTATTCAAGATAACTACCATTGGATTATTGTGCCTATAATGGAATTCATTAAGATGCCTATAATGGATTCAAATTTGACCACTAATCTATGAGATGTTTTTGTAACCATTAATAGGTTCTTATCCTACTAGTTGTAACCCTTGAGATGTTTCTGGCTAGGAAACTATTCCAAGGCATCCAGTTTACTCTTTGATTGAATTTAATTTTGATTTTCTGTCATGAAACTGAATATTTCACTGTTTACCTTAGGTTATGATTGTTGATATTTAATAAGTAAATATAATAACTTGAAAGACATGATTTCAATTGTTTAAACACACACCGACACTGAGAGGGGGGGGGGGGTGAATCAGTGTCTAGAACTTTTGGCTACTTTTCACTCTTTCATAGGTTAAATAAATTAACTAAATAAGATATATGCAGTTCATTTAATTATTCATAAACATGTATAACACAAACTGTATGAAGTAGATAAAATATCATTCTTTTATTTATTTAACTTGAATGAATACAAATAAAATCAATCCCTCAATATCTTCAACTTCAACTGAATATGAGAAATCCAACTCTCTGATACAAGACCCAACTTGTAGTTCTCAGATCCAATTGAGAAATGAGGAATCTAACCCTCATAACAAGACCCAACTTGTTGAGATCAGATCCAATTGAGATGTGGGGAATCCAATCCTCATGACAAGACTTAGCTTGTAAACAAGCACCAACCTGATAGAATGAACTTTCATTCAATCCAA
>ML853267.1:6951-17904 GCA_009831015.1 Picea engelmannii | reverse complement strand
TATATATATATATATATATATATATATATATATATATATATATATCCACCAAGACATACTCTTCCCTTCATATTCCTTTACTTATATAGTCCTCCAAAGGGTGCCACTTTGAAACAATGTGCCATTTTGGAATGAAACATTGCACCCCTTCATTTAATTAACACAGATGGTTACTTTTATTAATTAATTTTCGTACACCAATTTAGACAACGATTTTTGTATGAATATTCTGGAGTGATGGAAATGAATTTTAAAATTCTACGACATGGGTTTTTTGCAGAACATTCCCAATTAACCAAAACATGAGAAATTTCCCCAGAAAGCGTGTGAGGTGGCCGGTATAGGTGTTTCTTTGAAGGAAACTTTCCCATATTTTCCTTTCGTCGTCAGATGCTAGACCAACTTCAGTACATATTACCTTTTCGTGAATGTCTAAATCAACCTCCACATATCTCCTTTAAACTCAACTTATAAACATTTTACTTGATGGTTATATTAAAATTGGTTCCCTCTCAACTGTTAGTCACTAAAGATATGACTTGGTCTCACCCTTTTTTGTATTTGCTTCCTCATTCGATCGACAAACATATTTTTGGTCGACTCAACTAAGAGAAATTTCAACTTGAGTATTTCAATTCTAGTTGACCCATCTTGCTTCAGCCTTGACCCGATTTTTATTTAAGTTTTCTTCGACTTTGACCTTTAGGTTACTTCTTTCTTGGACCAACTTGACTTGGAAGAAAACCGATTTGATAAATTTGACTTTGGTCGTCTTGACTTGATTCGACCGACTCAATTTTCCTTCGAATTCAACCTTCAATTGGTCGACTTGTCTTCGACTCATCTTGAAATCGATCGACTTGTCTTCTCCAAATTCCGTCAATATATAGGATTGCAGTCAGTCGACTTGTCTTCGAGTCGTCTTACAGTCGATCAAATTCTAGATAGTCGACCTTATTGTTGTTTGAATCGACTCGACTTGTGACTTGATGGTGTCAATGCTTCCTCACCAAACATTGACCATTGACATTATGTCTCATCTCTGAACTCTTCTTTAATTGAGATTTCCTTAATCACTTTTAATTAACCATGTCTTATTAACTTCTTTATTTGTGATTTGTATGCATCCATATTGGATTATCCATTTACCCTTTTTATATGGATAGTTTCTTCATAGTTTCTTCTTTTGTGCATGGATGTTAATGACACAATCTCAACCTTATACAATATAGGATGAGCGTATCAAGATCATACAATATATTAGTCAATATTATCTTTCTACTGATAGTCAAGTCACCTTCATAACATTATGTCCAATATTGACAATCCTTGACATTCAAGTCACCTTCATAACTTTATGTCCAATATTGACAATGCTTGACATTCAAGTCACCTTCATAGAATTATGTCCAATCTTCATAACATTATGTCCAATATTGGCAATGCTTGACATTCAAGTAACCTTCATAACAATATGTCCAATATTGACAATGCTTCTCAAACCAATCAATCAATGATACTTCACCTATTTATCAAGGTTGACATCAATAACAACCAAATTGCTAACAATCTCCCCCTTTTTTATTGATGGAAACCTTAGTAAAACAATCTTACTTCCCTTGTGAAATGTATTTTGTATTTTGAGTCCTTTGAATGACTTTGTTTTACTCTTTATCTCCCCCCCTTTGACAACAATGACAAAGGGAATATTTATCTCCTCCCCTTGAGATGATGACCCCCCTGAGGTGATTCTTCCCCTGAGATGATGTTCCCCTTGTCTTTGTCCCATTTATTTTGGTCTTTGTTTTTATTGTTTATCTCTCCTCTTTTGACATCAATGACAAAGGAAATAAAACTTTTACTGCTTTTCTCCCCCTGTGAATGTGCCAACTGTTATCTCAATCTCTTGGGATTTTTTTGTTCAAATAGGGTTTTCCTGTCTTCTCCTTTGTCATAATAGACAAGGGTGTGAATCTTACTGATCTTCTTGATCTATTTCTTATTTTTCTTGATATTCTTTAGTTCTTTGATTCCAAGAGATCTTTATTGTTCTTTCATATCATTAATAACTTTACTTTGTTCATACTTTGTCTTTATATATTTTGAACTCCTTTTGTTGCTTTCTTCTTTACATATTATTTGTTTTATTCATCACACTATTCTACAAACTGATTTGGTTTTGAGAGTTCATCATAATCACCACTGTTTTGTGCACCATAATCTTCTTCATCTTATTCTTTAGAAATTCTTCTTCCTTGAGCTTGTTACTCTTCATATGAAAAGCTATGAATTTCACATTCCTTATTAGGAGTTTCATCCATCAGTTTATTGTTATCAATTTCTTCATTTTTAGGTGCAAGATATTCATCATCTTTCTTGCTTTCTACTTCAGATTTTCTTCTCCATATATTTCCATAAGGCACTGTGTTTGATGAACTTTTCTTTTCTACATTTGTCCTTTGAGATTTATCCTCTCTTCTTTTCTTCCAAAGTTCATTAGATTTCCTTCATGAGTTGTATGGATTATTTTTCATGGGTTGACTTCTTTATGTAGTCTTGGGATTTGTGCCCAAACTTATCACAGTTGTAGCATCTCATGGTATGAAAAAACTTTGTTGTGTGCCCAACATAATTGCATCTCCAACATCTCATTAAGTTGTTGGACCTTCCTGAATTTTTCTTTTTAGGACTCTTTCATTCCAATGTTTTGTGACCAATTTTTTTACAAGAAAATCAATAACCATTGAAGGTGTTTCCATACTTGATTTTGTTGTGACATGAGAAGTCTATATTTTGATATGTTTTTTTTTTTTAATTTTATAACTTCCTCCTTTAACAAAGTTCACTATTTGTATTTGGTTTGCGATTGCACTTTTTCCTTTTGAGGAGGATAATCCTTTCTCATGTTTGTGAATGGTGTTCCACTTGCCACCTTCTTCTTTCTTATTGTACCCCATACCAATTTTGTCATAGGTTGGTCTTTGACTGTTCCATATCTTATCCAGGATGGCTGAGCTATTCTAGAATTTTACAATTTATTTTGTCTTTTCATTCTTCTTTTTGAGGTTGATAACTTCCAATTCCAACATGTGACATGTTTCTTCCTTTTTAGTCAACTAGATCTTCAAGTCTTCTTCTATTTCATTAGATTCTTCAAGTTGAGTCTTTATACTGATGCCTATTTCTTCTATCTCATCTGAGACTTCTGTGCATTTATTGGTTTTGTCATATGTCTTCAAATCTTCTATTTCTTTTGTTAGATCAACAACTTCAGTCTTCAATCTTTTGATTTCTTCCTCATTTTCTAGCCGAATCCTTTTGAGGTTGATGAATTCCAATTCCAGCGTGTGGCACGATTCTTTCTTTTTAGTCAACTGGCTCTTCAGGGTTTCTTCACTTTCCTTAGCTTCTTCAAGTTGACTCTTTAGACTATTGACGATTTCTTTTATTTCTTCTAATTCTTCTATTCATTTATTGAGTTTGTCATATGCCTTCAACTCGTTCATTTATTTTGTTAGATCAACAACTTCAGTCTTTAAACTATTTATCTCTTCTTCTTTGTCTTCTAGCTGAATCTTTTATTCTTGCTCTCATGGTCATTAGATTGATCTAACTATTGCAGTAGAAACATATCTTTCTTTTGGAGTTTCTCCAACTCTTCTAGAGTGCACATAATTGTGTATTCGAGATTGTCAAGCACCTCCACATGAACTTCAATATATATACCATTTCCTGGTTCCATATGAATCTCTTCTAATGTAGCTATAACATCAGTATTAATATTCAATATTTTTTCTTCAATGATTACTGAGGTATGCATCAATTCCTTGATGGAGTTGTCTTCTTCATTGATGACTAGGGATTGCATCAATTCTTTGTTTGAGTTGTCTTCTTTATTGATGATTGGGGATTGCATCAATTCCTTGTTTGAGTTGTAATCTTTATTGATGACTAGAGATTTCATCAATTCCTTGATGGTATTGTCTTCTTTTTCTGTGTTTTGTACTTTACTCTGATAAGAACTCTCTAGCTGGAGCCATAATACTTTAGCAGAGGTGCAGTGTCCCATATTTTATTTGATTTGGTCTAACCGTCCATTTTGGATTGCTATTAATGTCATTGAATTGTTTAAATCTTTGCTTCTTTTGCAGTTTTGGATTTGTTCGTTGAGGTAGTTAAGTACCAAGGCTTAGTTACTATTGAGTCCCAAACTCCAGATCCTCTTGACTTCAGATACCATTTCATTTTTTCCCTCCATGAAGAGTAGTCTATTCCATCGAATAAGGGAGCTTCATTTGTGGAGAGAGCCATTTGTCCACCCATTTCTTTAGAATCTACCTTCCAATGTTTAAATTGTGCTAAAGGAACCCGCTATGATACCAATTGTTGAAACACACATTGACATTGAGAGGGGGGGTGAATTAGTGTTTGAAACTTTTGGCTACTTTGCACTCTTTCATAGATTAACTAAATTAACCGAATAAGATATATGCAATTCATTCAATTATTCATAAACATGTATAACAAAAACTGTATGAAGTAGATAAAATATCATTCTTTTATTATTTAACTTGAATGAATGCAAATAAAATCAATCCTTTAATATCTTCAAATTCAACTAAATATGAGAGATCCAACTCTCTGATACAAGACCCAACTTGTAGTTATCAGATACAACTGAGAAATGAGGAATCCAAACCTCATAACAAGATCCGACTTGTTGATCTTAGATCCAACTGAGATGTGAGGAATCCAATCCTCATGACAAGACTCAGCTTTTAAACAACCAACTTGATAGAATGAACTTTCATTAAATCCATGATATATATATATATATATATATATATATATAGTCCTCCAAAGCAAGGATGATTTTAAGAACCCCCCCTAAATTTATATCTATAATAAATGGGCGAATCCCCATGATACATAAGAAAGTTTGAAAACTATTTTATCAATAATATAATATGTATATACAATTTTTTGGCGAATAGTTTACTGAATTACATAATCTTGTAAAATCTTGGCGAACCTTTCCATGAATTATAAAATCTTGTAAAATCTTGGCAAATCTTTCACTGAATTATAAAACATTGTGAAGTCTTGGCGGATTTTTTGATAAAGTACAAAACCATATATGATAATAGGAAAATATATTCATTAAATTGCAATATACTCACTTTACATGTTTGGAAAAAAAAAACATAATTTGTCCCTCCTCAAGATAATGTTGCAAGCATTAGGGGTTCTTTTTGTGAGGGTTTTTACTGTACACTCATGCATATGTCTCTATCAGTTTTGATGATACTTCACCACAAAGTTTCTATATGTGTTGGTTTGAAAAGAAAACTTAGGGGGTATGGGGAATATTGAATGTATCTCCCTGACACGCCTTTTGAACAATGGTTTATTTTGCATTCTTTTATTCACAATTAGTGTTAACTATCTTGTTGTATTTAGTTGTCAATGTCCCATCTATTAGGCAAAGCAAACTCTCACAACAATAATATTGTTGTGTGTACAATCAAAGATGACATTAAAGAGGTTGGGAAAGTTTGTTCCAAAGTTATACCAAAAGAGATGTCGAGAGTGTTTGTTCCAAAGGGGTACCAAAAGGTGACATTCCCAACTCTAAGTTTGACACTGTGATGTTATAGGTTTGGACTAACACAGTAACATGTACAAGCTTAGCTCATCCTGCATTTTTTGGATATCTTGTTTGTATGACCCACCAAAAAACATGATCAAGCCTCAAGATTCATGTGTTTCATGCTTTGTCGATGTGTGATTTTTTCATATTTTTTGAATTTTTGCTTCTTATTGAGTATCCAATTATATTAACTTAGCTCTAAGTCAAAGACAACTACTACTCTTTACATTTCTATTGACGATAATGCTATTTTTTCTTTCCTTAATTATGTTGTGGCACAAACTGGTCTTCCTAGTTATTTATGGATGTAAATTTCTTTGTCAAGAGGGATCAATAGGACATCGATGGATGCTGAGACATTTTGTGAGAGTTCTTTGACTTATACTCCTTGACTTTTGTTGTGGTTAGGTAGACATAGTTGAAGGTGTTGATGATAAGGAATTCCATCTTGGTGAATATATTGATGCAAGACCAACTTGTACATTGAGCTTGACCTTCTTTGGGTCACGCACGTCTAGTAGAATAAGCATAGTGTGGAATTCCTAAGTGTAGTCGACCACAAAGTATCCTTGCTTCTAGTGGTGTTAATGCCACTATATGCATTGATATTTGAAGTAGTCCATAAGGAGGAATTTTTACCAAAGGATCTCTTTGAAATCACAAAAATGATAAATAAGTTTTTATCTGACTTCATGTCATTGTTAGGAACATAATCCTCCCACCAATTGAGGGAATAGGGTGAAAATTTCAATGTAGTGAATGATATATTCTTGTTGAGGAACTTGTTCATCACCTGGAAATATGTTGAATCCAAATCTTTGAACCCTTCAACATTTATATCACTCTTAAATAGAGGTATGTCTAGTTTAACTTGCACTTAGAAATGCTTCAACCTCAAAAATGTCTATGTAGCTAGAGTTTGCAAAGTCTATATTGTCAACAAGGTTAATCACATCATAACTTGAGAAAATTTTCCATAAATGTCATTGTGTTTCTTTTGATGTGCCTCATTGATCATTGTTTGCACGGATTTCAAGGGGTCTTAATCCCCTTTAGGGAAGGTCTTGGGCTAGTATCCATTGAGATTAAGGTAAGCTACATAGGAGAAAGATTTAATGTTGAAGTAGGTTGACCTTGTGCATTTTATAAGTTGATAGAGTCCAAATGGGGATATGTGTAATGAACACTAATGTATTTCCGTTCCTTAATACCAGTGGATCCAAGCACCTAGGGAAATCACAAGAGACAATTAACATATTTTAGAAGAAATACTAGTTAAAATATGAAAAGTGATCATAAGCGAGGCAATACCAAACCATACAAGATCAATAAGAAATAGCATAATCCACAATAAACAAGGAGATATGTTGTTATAACTAGACACTTTCCATTAAATTATAGTATAATGTATAGAGGGAAATAAGTGAGTTGTAGAGTGGAAAAAAATTGTATGGACAAATCCTATTTAGGATTGTGAGACAAATCCCATACCCAAAAAATGGAATTCTAAAATATATACGAGGATGACCACATTTATAGATATACAAGTACAAATTCTAGGAAGAAAGGTGCAATCAAATCTTCAAATCATTGCTATTTGCAATAGGGAACCAAAATGCATTAATGAGTGTGCATTGTGGAGTGTGTAGGATGTCTAGATGAAATCAATGGCACCATGTTGTCAATACACTAATGAATATCATTGGTTGAATCATAACTTCAAGATTGGAGGTTGGATAGCCAAGGGCCTATTGATTTGGTGTTATCGCTTCTTTGTGAAATTGAGTCCATGTCAACTTTCAAGACATGGGTTTTTGAGTTGACTCAACTCCTATTGATCATATTCTTGGCCTCTATACACCTATAGAAAAACATATGCCATCTATCAAAGTCAAGTCCAATGATGATGATGATGATGATGATAATGGTTATTAACGTTCATTGAGACCAACATTGGTCTATCGGACTTTAGAAAAAAGGTAAGGAATTACTTGGTTTGCTTTAGAATTTTATTTCTATGCTCAAAAAGATTTAAGAGAAGCATTCCTAAATCACCATTTTTTTGATGAGTTAAAAGCCTATGAAAGTTGACGTGGATTCATAGCTAACTAGGACATCAACACTTCCTACAATTATTGCAAAACTGGCCATGCAACTCATATAATCTTGAGTTCACATTCACTATAACTCAAGATTAAACCTCTTAACTTAGATATCTTCCCATTATTTTATCTTCAAATAGCCCCTCCAAATACTGGATAGAATATCTGAAACTATCTAAATATCTAGGCAATGATGATCAATAAACCAAAGCAAGAAACATAAAACAATAAATGTTGCAAGTTAATTTCCTTTTATCTATTATATTTGTCAAGAGATGGAGATGGACCATGGGATGCAACGCAACAATTTGATGATCATATCCCCAATCAAGCACTTGATTATTTTTCAGTTTGTGAACTTTACAAATATCATGTCCCAAAGTGTGGTTGTTCCTAAGAAAGAGGCAGTGCTTGCACATAAAGTGCTCATGGAGATTACACTTCAATACAAAGCCACACAGGACCTTCAACTTTTGGGTTGCTGTGAAGGAAAGGATCCAGAAGTATATCCACCGTCTCCTTCACTTCTAATGATTCAACATGACACTACTACCAACATATCTTTACTCTACATGTTTCCATTATCTCAAGGCATGACACATGCACCATGCTACAAAGATCATCTCTAAAATTGTTTAGTGAGAAATGATTGAGAGAGATATTAGTCACTTCCATCATTTCAAGAATGGGTAGTGTTCTTGAGGGGATTATTGGTGAGATGAGTGAGACTACTAGTAAGCATAAGATTTACCTTCATCAGTCCTACATTGCTGGGTTGGCACTTCTGAACTATCCTGGTCAATAAATTAAGTTATGGCTACTTCATTTTCAGTCCTACATTGCTGGGTTGACACTTTTGAACTATCCTGGTCAATAAATTAAGTTATGGCAATAAATTAAGTTATGGATACTTCATTTTCATGGCATTTTCCATCTATTAATGTCTGTCTCCTACTTAATTCATGTATAAAAAATCAGCAAAGGAAAAAGTTTGTGAGGCTACAATATATCTTGGACAATAGCATTTTTCATAGGTGATTAAATGCATAAATTTCCAACCAACTCTAGGTTATGAGCTTATGTGCTTGTTCAAATATGATTTTTATTCTCATACTTTATTGACATATTTGATTAGGGGCAAAAAAGTTATTTGTTGGAGCTTCTTGAGGGAGTATTGGATATTTCAGGTCTTGATGATTCCTACACCATCCCTATCCACCATTGGATAGATCAATCATGCAGTGGAATATGCCTTGGTGTGACTTCACTGATTTTCAAGAGTTAATTTCCATTCTCAGCCATTCCATGATCGATTTTCTGGCATATATTCAGTTGGTTTTTGGTGTGGCTTTGTTTTGGTTCCTCACCAAATACAAGGAAATACCTCAGGGAATACCTCATGGCATTAATGAGATGATTCGATTGTTGCATTGGATTTATTATTTCACCTAGCATGTTCATCTTCATCTATTAGAGTAGGGTAGGATAAATGAGCTTGAATTTGGGAGCCTTGGGTTTATTTTCCTTGTTCCCTTTGGAATGATGGTTTATGCCTTTTCTTTGTAAAGCCAATTTTGAGAATTTTATAGTATGGGTAAAAACTTTGGACTGTATGTGGGGTTACGGGATGTAAATGTGGATCATCCTACCACACGTTTTTGCTCACTTTCTTGGCAGTTTCTTAGCAGGTACAACAGAGATTTCTGAATTTTTTTGCACTACTTGAAGAGAGAAATACCCCCTATGGAGCTAGGTATTACCCATAAAATTGCATGTACAATCTGAGATTCCCAAGAGGCATGCTATCCCAGTTTGCATGATGAATCTCAGATGATTTCAATTCAGGTTTGCAAAGGCAGATTTGAGTGATGAATAGTCTAGCCTAAGTTATATTTTCATCATCCTAGATCTTGGGAGAAGTTTTGTAGAAAAGAATGAAAGGGATGTCTGGGCATGTTAGTCAGTAGAAAGGAGCTCTATTAAGCACTATTTCAGCCCTTAAAACTCAGGCAATCAAATTATTAGTTCAGGAATGAAGAAACAAATGGTGCAACTTGTGAATATAGCCTTATGATGAAGAACTTCTTTGCATCAGCTTGCAAGGAGATATCATTTGTAAATCCAAGCCAGAACTTTGAACTATAGTCACAAGATCCAACAGCTGAATCTAAGCTTGCTCATTACGTGCCCAGTTGATTACCCCATTCGAGCTGATGATGAATTGATATTTGACTAAGGAAAGAAGATGTACTGGATATAACCTCTTTGGCTAAAGTGTTGCACTCAAGACCTTGCATATTTCTAATATGGTTAGGTTTTTGACTTCGCAATATGCTACTATTAGCAAAGTATTGGCTAGTTTGTTATTGAGGATGACGGAGAGAAAGAGCACGAGGTTAATGAAAAATTTCAGGCCTGTAGCAACAACATTTTTTTTATCCTGTAGAGCAATTTCATTCTAGACAGATTGAGGAGATTATCTAAGGATATTTTTGAGACAACCTGGTATGAAAAATAGAAAGTTGAAGACCATACTTATGAAAGTGAAATCGCTAATCTTAAACACGACTAGATCACCCTTTAGGCTTGCTGAAAATTTTATTTAGATTTTTTTCTCAAGTTCAGTGCATTTCCAACACTCAAGTTAGTTCAGAAATTTAATTTTGCAGCTAAAATATTGACCCAGGATCCTTGAATTTTGATTATAAACTAAGTTACAACAATTTCTTTGTTTGTTGGAAATTCAAAACTTAAAATTTCTGATTGTTTCATAGATTTCATCAATTTTTCCAATTCAGAAATTTATTTTCAGCATTGCATTTGCCTAGAAAACTTATTTCTTGCATTGTAATTAGGAAAATTCTCAATTCCAACATTCTGGAAATTGCACGTTATTCTTTATGTTAAACTAATTGCTATTTACAGAAATTAATTTATTGCAGCAAATTCAATTTCTGGAATTCTTTGAGATCTGAAATTTGCATTTTTAGATCATAATTTAGCCTCATTTCACAAGGACAATATTTTGGAATTTGCATTTGAAAGTTTCATTGAAAATATTCTGCATTTTGCATTCAAATATGAATGCAGAAATTTACTTCCAAAATTGCATTTGAGCATTGCACTTTGATTTACTTTACTTTCCTTGCTCAATTCCTTAGTTTATTTGTAAAATTTGAAACATAAATTCATTACAAGATC